>OMLB01033754.1:0-40400 GCA_900302555.1 Myripristis jacobus
CCACATGAAGAACATCTGGGTCCACAGATGAAGATTAATACAGTTAATTAAAAATGAAAATAAATTAATTTAAAAAACTACTTCTCATTTTATAATGCTTTATGAGGTTAGACCTTGCAATTGTTTGTAGACGCACACATTGCCATGGTTGTTTACATCTCACAGATTTCATAAGGACATGATAACTGTTTCTCGGATAATAGCATAGCATAAATAAAATCCCCAGCAATTTTCACAGGGGAGAGAGGGCATGCTGAAAAACAGGCTTAACATTCACTGTGGCCAGAATTATACTCTAGGGAAATCAGCGGAAAATAGCAGCATAAAGAGCAACAATTTAATTTCCCTATAAATCAATAATACAGTAACATATCAGAGCTACATGAGAGTTAATAATTGCACACACTCAGAAAGCTTTCACTGGACCACAGGGGCAAGACTAGCTGAAGATGTTAGGCCAGAGACACACTGCCGACCTGAGCAGTGCGTTTGCACAGTGGAACCTCTTGCTTTTCATTTCAGCGGCCATGTCAACAGATTGGAGCAGCCACACAGTACGCGTAAGCAGCACGTTTAAGGTATGGCTCGAGCCTCGCTGAAGCAACGTATCATCTGGAGTTACAGCCTGGAGTCTCTTTTCTCAGCATGAGGTGCACGGGTCTCAGCAAAAATAGATAATGATCTGCTGATAGTCTGAGTGACATACCTGTAGAATGTGTCACTCCCATGACAAAAAAATATATGTATATTTTAACTATTTTAGGAACTGCATGGAGAGAGTGTTGCGTACATGTGTGCTATATACAGGGCCGCCCCTATCTAAATGTAGAGCACGCGCTGTGTGTAGGGCCTCATGTTGTGCTGGAGGCCTCATGCACAAATGCTGCACATATATGCACGATGCAGTGTCCCACATGCATGAAGTCAAGTCAGCTGAGGGCAGGTTAAGGTTACTTTTGTTGAAAGACACAAGGGTCTGCCTGCTAGGTTTTTTGCTAGGGTGGAGTTTTTTTTTGTTTGTTTTTTTTAAGGAAAACATCTGTGGTTGATTTTTTTGTGTTATTATTAACTGATCTAACTGACCTAATTTGTTTTTTGTTTTTGTTTTTTTTAGATGTTGTTTGTTCTTATTAAAAAAGATTGTTATGTTAAATGGCATTTTGTTATGCACTGATTTGGGTGGGGCAGGGCTCATGACAAAATTTGCTTAAGGCCCCAATTTGGCCAGGGGTAGCTCTTACTATATAGTACTGTATGGTCATAGCAGAAACACCATGTATGCTATAATTGTATTGTGTTAATAATTGAATAGAGCACTGTAAAAATTCTGCCCTCTCTCTCACTCTGTTTCTCTCTCACGCTCTCTCTCTCTCTCTCACACACAGTATTTTTCTCTCTCACTCTCTCTCTCTCTCTCACTCACTCTCTTTCTCTCTCTCTCTCTCTCTCGGCTTTTCTGACTGCTCATCATAGCCAATGAACTGAACCTTGTAGCGACTTGGAACCAACATCCACCTGTGGGTTTTTGGGGCTACTAAACACACCAGCCTTGGCCTCATGTTGCTGTTCTGGAGATGTGCCAAAAAAAACAAACAAACAAAAAAAAACCACTGGCCATTATCAAAGGCAAACTCGATATAAAAAGATAGGACTGTCAGTAGCAGCGCCACAGCAGTGAACACCACACCACAGTTCAGTGAGGCAGCTGTCACGCACAGGTAGAGCGAGTTTGAGATAGTACATAGTGTTATCTATGAGTTGTAACTGCTCTAAGACAAAGTTTTTTTTAAGATCATATGAAATTAGATATGAGATTTATGAAGACAGCGTTGGAGATCACAGAAAATGCTGATCACGTCAGAGGTCTTAGAGGTCTTCATCATCTGAAACACTTTCACAGGCCTCTTCCTGGCTTGAATGATTAACTATTGCTCTCATCTCATCGCACAAGCAAGAACATCAAACACTTCCTTCGACAAGAGATGAATGCTGAATGGATACTGTATGTAGAGCAATATGTACTGTACTGTCCTGTGTGGTCCTGCTTGTTACTGTGAAACTCGTCTGCCCACTAGTAGCATAAAAAAAAATTCAGCTTCATTGTTCTTGCCAGTGTAAGTGAGTCTGATTCTGAGCAACAAAACTGGTTGGTATTAGAGAACCAGTTATGAGGATTTGTAACACAAGGAGGATATGAGTGACCCATAGGTCAAGGCTAAATATTTTTTAATATTTTCATTGTTAACATCTGAAGACACACACAGCAGGAACCAAGATAACTGCAGATCTGAAAATAAAGTAAAGCCCTCTACTGTACCTTCATGAAAACACTGATTGCTATTTGAACAACACACAAAGAGGTTTGAACTAACAACAGAGTGGAAATTGTAGTTAAGGTGCCCTCAGTAGGGGGTCTGTTTGAGGCAGAGTTAGCCTCATTAGTCACTCCCGACAGAGACGAGAGGTAATTACGGCAACACCTTCCACTCCAGAAAAGAATAAAACCACAATTGTTCTGACAATCAGATATCCAAATGAAACAGAGGTTGGTGGTGTACTTCAATGTGAAGTGAATGTAGCTTATCGTATGCTTTGCATGTATGAGGACCCTTGTTCAATCTCCAACAATTTATTTTTAAAGATGACAGTTTGACTTGGTGTCGGCCCTGTATTGGAAGGTCACAGGTTTGATCCTTGCAATAGCTAAGCTGTCTATCCCTGTCCAAGTGTCCCTCCTGGCCACTGTGCTTTGGCCCGTCTGGTGAAATGTGTACAGGTATTTGTCTTGTTGAGACATCTGTGTGCACCTGCACTGCTCCACTCCAAGAAGAACCATCTGCTGAGATGTCAGATCTGTCATTTGAGCCTTGTAAAGGTTAAAGCAGGGATTCCCAAACTTTGTGATGCTGGGACACATATGTAGAAGAGCTATTTGTCCCACCAAATAGTTGTGAAATAAAATAAAGCTGCCAAAAAGTACTTACAGGCTGTCAATGCTCTTACCAATCATGAACTCCATTCCATATTTAGTTGTAAAATATTACTCTTACATTCCATAAGAGCAAATCAGTAAAACGTATTGTTATTTGTTTAATATGCCATTTCAGTGTCTAAGGAATCCGGTGTTACAACATGCTAACTTTTCCAGACAAAGAACACATTGAGAGGCTTCATCACAACAGGGTCCTTGAAAGGTGACAAAACCATAATCAATATATGAATCGATTGATTATACCTTCGGTGTGGGATATCTTTTGTTTGATCCATATGGTATATGTTTTGTATGATCCATATTGTTTTTAGGCAGTACCTTGGTTGGTCTTGGCTTTAAAAGTGTGTCCGTGTTTTCAGATAGCTAAGCAGGCAGCTACGATTCTCCCCACTTTTGCAGGACATCATGGTGAGTGGTGCTTTAGGGGGCCTGATGGATGTAGAAATTATGCCTACATTGCATGATTCAAAAAGTTCTGTCCTCTCTTGTTAAAAAAAGAAATGCATGCATGCAGCCTTATCACAATCCACGTGTTTCCCCACTGGCATGCACCAGGGGGTCAGGAGCAAAAAAGTTTGAAAATCACTGAGTAAAAGATAGAGCCAGTATTTTTCAACCCAGGCTGTGTTAAAATGTTGATACCCATCATTTATAACCATACATAGCATGACCTCACCGCTGGCTTTAGTGAAAAGAAACTTGCCACTCTGCAGCAGCTTCTTTCAAGTCTTTAACAGAGTCCATCATCGGCCTCAAGAACCATTATAAATGTCCTTTTTGAAAACAGGAAACTCACCGAACAGTCAAATAAGAAGAAATGACCTGACAAAATATAGATTTACACGTTTTGTATTGGAGTTCAATTCTAGAAACTTCAGGCTGTGACAGCTGCTGCCGTGCTATTTCCAGATGGATGCAGTCTGGTTGCATGATGGGAGACCTCTTCTGTGGCTACCACTGTAACAGTCTGAATCAATCTTGCTTTGGCAGTTGGAATTGATCCATGGAGGCGCACATGTGTTTGCCCTAAGGTCAGTGTGCTTTCACGTTAATATGCATGCACAGACAATTCAACCATGTATGTCCAGATGACGTGAGCCAACTTTTAAGAATAGTGATGATGACCTTGTGTTTTGAGATTACACAGTGGATTTGTAAAAGGTTTCATAAGCCTAAGGTGGATAATTTTTAAAAAATTTTAAACCACATAGATGGCCATATAGTTGGACATAGATAATTGTTATAACTCAATGAGCTGACCTTGGGTACTTGCCACTCACAGCTGGCATACATACATATACAAACACACTGACATATCCCCCCACTGACCAACCCGCACACACACCGTCACACACACTGTGAACGTCAAAGCAAACTTAAAAAGTCTAGAATTTGGCAAAAAACCTGCTCACTGTCCTTGCTTCACTACGAGACTTCCATCCTTCAAACTCAGACGATACGTCCTCTTGCTTCCCCGTGGGTGCTATGCTGGTGGCACACATATGATGTGCCAATTCCTTTCCCTCTGTCGAGACGCCAGAGCGAGAGATGAATGTTCCAGCAGGGCTGGCTCTGCTTGTTTCCATCTTGTTAATATCCCTCTGAGAGGCCTGCTCTAGCCAGGAGACTCACTAGAGGGTTTGCTCTGGAGAGCTGAACAAGATAAACATGGCTATAGAAGGCAGTGGGACCTTCAGAGCTACGTAAATAACCTTGCATGAGGTAGAGGACAAACTGGGCTCTTCTGCTGCCGCCTGGTCAACTGTCACCACACTACTGATTAATGCTATAGCCCTGCTCTGCTGTACTCTCTTGCCACATTTTCACACAGAGAGAAATTAATTGTCTTAATTTAGATGTTTTTAGCTTTCGCAGTTGACTCAGAAAATGCTCACATATGGCAGTGATACCATGGGCAACTAGCTGCAGGGGTAGGGGGTGGTGTATACATTCACACCTAGAAGGGGGCCAGTACCAACAGTTTTCTATTGTTCAAGACCAAATAGGACTGAGCATTCTCCAAAAAGATCCATATACTCAAGCATATACACCCTAGAGTTTAGGTTAATCAAATCATTTCAGGCTTTTAAATCACTTTGAAAGCCAAATTCCTTCTATGTGTTGCATGCTTAACCAAGATCACTCTCAGTTATACTAATGTTGACTAATTACTGGGTCACGGAGGGTCATTGTGACATGGTAGGTCTGTGTAAGATTTGGCTACCTCTTAAAAAGACTTCATCAAATTCCTAAAAGTCCCCTTCCAGCTATTTATTGAATTCCTAAAAAATAATCTCTACTCATCAATATTACTATGAATATGCAAATATTCTCTGCCCACCCCCTGCCTGCTCACATACTGGCTTATAACCAGAGCTTTGTTCACAGAACACAGAAGTCCTGTCCCACAACATTTACCATATTTAAAAATATAACAATTAAAAAATATATATATGTTTCTCACCAAATCTTAGTTACACTAACATTGTTCATGTGACGTTTTTTGTAAAATAAAACACTGGTGTGGGAAAGCCAAAGGGTACAGGGTACGTCTGAATCTCAGAATTAGATTTGATTTGTGTGCACAGTTACCTCTTATTTTAGTAGAGGATTGTGAAAACACGTTTCTAGTGACAAATTTTGTAAGATACAAGTCAATATAGTCAAGGTCAGACATTGTAGGGGGCATTTACATAAGAATAGCACATTTTTGAATGGAGGGGGACTTTATGCTCACACATCACTCAAATGACAAGGGGCATTGCCTTAATATTCAAATGTAATCTGAATCTTAATCCTGTAAATATTGTCACCGTCCTATTATTAGAACATACCTTTTAGCCCACTGAGGCCCCAGCTGTTAACATTCTTGCTGGTGATTTAATCTTCCACTTGAATAAAAAGGGTTGTAGATGTGTGCACATACAATTGTGAAACCCATTCAAAAAGGGGGATTATTGATGTATAATTATTATTATGATTAGCAGTAGTAATAGTAGTAGCAGTAATACCACTGTTGGCCATGCTGAGCACATCAGAGAGAGTGGCTGTGACACATCGGTACTGTGCCTGTTGAGCAAAGGAAGAACATGTCTCATTCTCCAGATTTTCCCAGTGAGAACTGAAACTGTTGCCCTTCTGGTCCCATTTCTGGTTCAGGTTTCCCCAGTTACTAGGCCTCTGGACCTCTGGGAGCTAAGAATAATTATTTCTCTTTTTAGTCCCATGGCACTACTTCACAACACCAACACTGTTCCAAGATATGCAAGCATGTGATGCAAGCAAGGAAAATCTTTGAGGATCAAAAATTTTTCCAGTTGGCATCAATTTGTAGACAGTATGTTGTTCTCTGTCATGCATGTCTCCCACAGAGGAATAAATTGGTGAATGTTTTGATTGAGCAGGATCATTAGTATGAACCATGTCTTGCTATAGAGGGAATAGTGATCCATTTCAGAGCTGCAGTCTGCCTAGTGCTGTCAGCATCCAGTTGAAAGGATGATTATGTTTATCATTAATAACATGAACACAGTAGAGAGTTAAACCCACTTTTTTTTTTTTAATTACATGGTCTTCTGCATTAACACCTGCCACCACAACTGGGTGCTATCCAGTACAACCACAGACTTCTACCACTGGCCATGGGGAAGCTTCACTGGAGACATTGAGGGTGCCTTGATCAAATTGTTGAGGGAGAGAAAAGGGATTTTAATTCAGTGACCCCTCTCAGATTTTCCCAACAAGGAGGCATTCAGACTAGAAACTTTAACATATCTCTGACCTCTAGGCTACTGCCACGACCAATTTAATCTACCAAGTAGAGTTTGTTCCCCTTCCAGCATAACATACAGTTAATCTCAATTTGTATAAATCCATATTATAGGATACCAATGGATTACAAAACCTCTGAACAAGAATAGATTATCACCTTAGCATATTGTACTATCAAGTATGAGATTGATATAAGTTACATCAAAATAGGCTATATCCAAAAATATAAAATATATTCACTAATTTTATATAAAAAAAATATGTATGTATGTATGTATGTATGCATATATACACATATATAATTTCTCTTTTCCAGTGGTTGTTCACTTTGTAGACATAGCAATTGTAGTTTGTAGTCACTTTTTATTATTTGCCAGTTTGTAACTGTTCAAAAATTAGCACGGAGCAATCTGACCCAAATACAGCATCTTCCTTTCAAGAGCAGTATCAAAATGGCACATGAGAGAATATGGGAATACAGAAGTTAGTCCTTTTGGAAAATTGCATGTTCCAGAGAGAAGCTTTTAGTTTAATAGCAGAATTACCTCTACTGAGCACAAAAACAGCAAATAGAAAGCAGAATGTATTATGAGACATTTGAAATACACCAAGCAGGATAATGCTTAATATAAATATGCTGTGTATCCACTGACTGTACATACAACCCCAACTCTGTGACATTTAACCTTGACCTTCGTGCTTGTAGACACTCTGTCAGACCAAAGTAATTACCCTGTACAGCAAACCTATTTCCTGTGTGTAATTGGCATAAATAACATCATCCCGTAAGTGACTCGAGGAAGAGGATGACACTGCTTACACTGACTAACACTGAGGTGTGAATGCATGTAAATATAAAAATAGAACACATACTCAGCAAATTCTTCCTGGTTAATGGGTAAAAAATGAATAAAACTGCTATTTGATGCTATTTGGATTCCAAATGTATTAAAAAACACAAGAGTAATGAAAATATGACAGATTGTGGAGAAAAGAGATTAGATTAGTGTAGGCAGAGCCAAATCCAGATCAAAGCCCCGTCCCTCAGCAGGTTAAGCAACAACAGCCACATCCATAACCCACGGCAGCTGTTTATGATTGGAGAGTATTTGGTTTATGGGACAGCACACATATTTTATCTGGATTTATCCTTGTCAAATTTAAAAACGGGATTGCTCTAAAGCCACTCAGTTCAAATCGTTTCTAAATCATTACGATTATTATGCAACTTCTTTCCAGTGGAGATCAGCCATGTCAGTGCGTCGCCAGCTTTTAGCAGATCAGTCATTATTACCATGGCATCCTCAAATGTCCTTGAGGTTTAACACTGCAGGAGCAGAAAGAATGAAAACCATCTCTTTTCATTTCCAAACAACACAAACGCTTCACTTGGTGGACAGACAGTTAATCAAAATCAAAGTACAAGGACTTGCTGATGTGGTGTCTGTTTCAATAGTTAGCTGAAATAGGTAGTGCATGTGACTAATGACCCCTACACTGTCCACAATTTGGTGTGTTTGCTGTGAGAGGCAGGTGAATTTGGCTGGGAGATATGCCCTAGGGAAAGAGATGAGGATTTTACCTGTTATTCAATGTGACATTTATTTTCCAATCACATCAGAACACACTTCCGTGGAAAATACATCAGGCACTGACATGGTGTGACATGTCTACTGCAGGACAACACTTCCATTTTAATCTACTAAAGGTGCTCCACTAACCACGAAAGCCATGTAGCTCTGTATTAAACTTAAAATTAATCTTTTTCAACTTCAAATTTTGAGAAGAACATACAATGTTTACATAATTTTAATCGACAATATGGATAGGATCACAAACATCGGAATTTCTGAAAGTATTGCTGATTCTGATTCTGATTCTGAAAGTAGACTGCCATATGGGGGCTAGACCAGTGAACCCAAATGCAGAGCACAGAGAGGCATTTGGACTGAAGAAAAAAGGTATTTTATTTTAGGGAAAGGGGAGTTGGAATGATGAGCCAGGCTGAACTGAGCAGAAAAGGAGACTGGGTTATGGTTCCAAGCTGAGCTGGAGAGCTGAGCTGGGCTGAACTGAGGCAGAGGGGCTGAGCGGAGTGGAGATTCGAGCGAGCCAGAGCTGAGAAGAGGTTGTGCTGTGGGAAATCTAGAGCTGTGGCGCAGGGCTGTGATGAGACAAGGGGTTGAAAAGAGGGGCTAGAGTCAAGAAGGAGATTAAAACGAGGGAAAGGTCACGGGGTCATATTATGCCATATTATTGGTGTACAACACTTGCGTAGTAAAATCTGGTCTGCACTTGTGGAAAGGCTCAATAGATGGTGTGCAATCATAGGATACCAAGGCTACCCGCTTGGAGCCAAGGTTATTAGAAGAAGGCTGAGACATGGTCTCTGACCCCATAGGAGTGATGGGATATGACAAATGCATACTGTTACTGGAACTGCAATGTTGGAGGGTTACAGGAGACGGCACTAGAAATAACGGGATGGTATCTACTCAGGTCAAGCACACCCTCTCGTGTAATAATGCTTAAAAGCACACGTGCCAAATTGAAAAGTGTAATAAAGCACGCGTCTTCCAACAAAGCTGGAATGGGCAGGACCATTGTCTGAATAAACAGCCTGATGGAGCAGCTACATGAGACAACATATGCGCAAACACACACATCCCCTCCCTATGTCTTTCTCAGTCGTCTGTTTCTCTGTTCTGTCTTCACCCTCTCGCTGACGTCAGTGGAAACAAGAAAACCAGCAAGACATTCAAAAGGCAGTGTGAGAAAACGACAAAACAGGTGAGGTGGGGTGGGGGTGGTCAGGTGAGATATTTCATTTACAGATTCATCAAGGTGATGAGAGATGGCTTGGTGGGAACGTGTTAGAAATTACTAATTGTGATAGAATGATACAGAGCTAATAGGAAGTACTATGAGTAATACTGTAAAAAGCAGACTCTGTTAAAATGCTCTTATAACATTTGCCAGGCAGGGAATCTATTCTTTGCTCAAGAATGTTTGTATTATTTGTATGTAAATGATGCATTTTGATGTGATATACTGCTCATGCATAATGAATAGTAACTTGACTTGCATACTGTCACGTGCTTGAGGTCCCAACATCACTAAGGCTGGAAACATTTCCAGGGCATATATTGTTTCAGCGTTGACCTTGACATTTTTTCACATGCTTATATTTTAAGGTTGTTGTTTTTTTTCAGAAATGAAAAATAAATGGATACCAAAAAACACTATGTTAAGTTCAACATTCATAGCAAATCATTGCATATCTGATGCGAATTGGCTGCAGTGTGTAGAGAGGCCAAGAAAATAGTTCTAGTTCATAAATACTCATTAGGTGAAGATGGTGAGAGTTAGGGGAGACTGGCAGATTAATGAGAATAAAGGAGCCTGTGTGTCCACCACTGACATGAGTTGATAATAGGCTTAACCCTGCAGAACGAGCTCCACTGATAGAAGCTGCGGAACATAAGTGCTGTTTACCCACTGGAAGGGAATGGGGGTAGAAGTTAATTGTGAATAGGTTGGGCTTTATTCATACTGCAGTGGTCCATGTGCTCAGCAGTGTGCTGCAGCAGATTCAGCAGTGAGACTCCAACACAGCAAAATAACCAAGTCTTCTGCTGGACATGGCGTAATGTAAAATATTGGTATAATTACACCAAATATGCCTCTATAACACAAAGCTTCCATGTGTCCAAAGACACTTTTGGCACTGCATGCATGTGTGTAAAAGCAGTCGGCTCCCTGGATTTGGGTTGATGGATGTAAACATCTTAACTGTGGTAGATTAACTTCGGTAAGGCCATAATCCAACTAGAATGTCTGTTGGTTCATGACCGCGTGGGTGTATCCCCCAGAAGAGTTTAGGAGCTTTCAGCCAAAATAGTTTTCACCAAAGCAGTTTTTACTGTTGCTATGGTAACGGAAATCAACCCATGTCAATACCAAATATTGAAAGAATTGATCAGTAAATGTAGTGTGGTGATTGATGCGTGACAATTGCAAATTCCTTATATCTGTTGTATACACTACAACAACCCCTCTGAGATTCTTGATTACTCAGATATTAGTTTATGTGTTACTGTAGCATGGAGACATCTGGCTCCTTTCATTTTTAGTTTTTGCCATCTGCACAAACTAATTTTGAAATCACCCTAAAAAACTGTACTTACATTACAAGCAGTATTTACATCTCTTGCTCTTTTATTTATCCTGACAGTGACCCATAAAAGCAGCAGAAAATGCTTAAATTCCTTGATTAGCACAGTTGCTAGCAACCCTTACAATCCAGTGAAAGGTTCAAAGCCGCAGCACCCAGGCAGGACAGCTTAATCTGAGCACAAAAAGACAAAGCAGCCGCTGCTCATGAATGTTACATGGCCAATGTTAGAGACAGAAGTTGCTCTCCAAGCAAAAGGGGAGTTTTTGTTTTGATGTCACTAAAGGTGAAAACGGCAGAGAAACAAAGGTGACATTCGTATTCCCAGCAGAGTCAGTGACAAAAGATTTGTCAATATGTGCTTTAAACTAACAAGAAAAAGAAGGCAAAGTAACCATTCTCTTTTTCATGATCCTGTTGGATACAGCCAGTGTGACTGCATGTTTGAAGATGTCATCTTATTTCCACACCAGTGTAGTCTTCAAAGTCTGTCAAAATTCAGTGGTCATTTTTGTCTGGCTACAGTGACAGTATGAGGATTCAGTGGAGGAGATAATGAGTGTGAAGCTGAAAGAACATTTCTAAGGCCCTTTGAACAACATGACACAGGAAAGAAATTCATGTCTTTTTTTCTCTTTTCTAATTTGAAATTAGGTAGCACATTTGAAATCAGCCCTAGAGATTCATATTTACAGAGAAAAAAATAAGCCTGACCTTGAAAATCTTTTCCCCAAAAATTTGATGAGTTCACTGTCTGTATAGATATGCCGAGGTGTACACAAATGCATATACCCTATGCAACGATCTTATGCAACATGTTTTTTTTTTTTTTTAAACTGCTGCAGTTCTAAAAAACTAATTATGAAGCAGCTGAATGCAAAATTTGAGGGCATCTCAAAGTGAAAAAGCAACTATCTTATCTGTGGGGTGAAGTCAGTGGAATATATTGTAGTTAATATGAAATGAGTGTGGGGGTGGAAACCCCGCAGCGACACAGCCAAGCATGAAAAACATTCATCTATTTCATTAATCCTCAAAGACCAGCACACAACACCATGTGTGATTAACACTGCACTTAACCAATACTTATACTGAACTTACAAGTGTATGCAAACAGTAATAGGGTATAGCCTGACAACTCTGTCATTAGTATTCATGAATACATTGCAAATGTCATTTAACTTTTCCTGAGGAACATTAGTTTTTTTTTTTTTTTTAGCTTTGCAGCAGTCAAAGAGAGCTGAAATGACTTTGAAACACATCCTCCTCCTTCAAGCCTTTTGGGTTGATCACAACGCTCCACCAGAGCTTGTTTCTGGAAGGCAGCTCACTCAAAAGGAGACGATGGGGAGTGATGCTGGTGGTTTCTCACTGGGAATCAGCAGGGGGAGGAAATTTGTGCAGCCTATCTTATCTTGCTTCCCACTCTCATCATTACTGGGCTCCACTGCTGATGATACTCAGTGCCCAGCAATGCAATGCCCCACTGATCAACCATTTGCATGCCCTTGCTGGCTGCAAACCTATATAGTAAGTGCCCTGGCATGCCACAAATCAAAAGAAAGCCATGACTTGTTATCTCCTTGCAGCTTTTCCCAGCCTTTGCAGAGGAGCCATATCTCTAGCTTTGAAGTCAGAGCCACTGGCAATGTCTCAAGCACTGCTGCCATCAAGTGAGCGCCTCTTCATTAAATCCTCGAGCTGCTTCTAATTACAGGCAGTATCAGGAGGCCCTCAGTGCTGGGCACTGGGGCAGAGAACAATGTGCATGACACAAATGCCAAACACCACAGGGGGAGACTAGGGACACAGGCGTCTGCAGATGAGAGAAACTGCCCACATCTCACTGGCACTCCCAGCAGAACTTATCATATCCATTTCAAGACTAAACCTTGAGCAACAGTGTCATAACTGTCATCAACACACTTCTCACCAGAGTAAAGTTCAGTTGGCAAAACAGCAACATGAAGTCCATCAGACATTAACTAAATGATGTTTGTCTATTCAGGACAGCTAGGTGAGTCAATATGCATACTTCACTTAACAGTTGACCCAAAAATGAAAGTTTTGTCATACCTGCTCACCCACATGTCAGTTGAAACAGTGGTGAAGTTACTATGTCAATATCACAAACAGTGTGTTAGCTGATGCTGTTCCTTGCTGTCCAAAACAACATCGAAAGGGCAAAAAATGATCAAGGAATTACTTTGAGTGCATGTACCACAGATTTCTGAAATGACACAGTTGCCCTTGAAAAGGACAATATTTGCATCACCACGCCCTAGAATTTCTCCACTTGTTCTGCACCAAGCCGATTGCTTTTAATTTAGCCTGTTGCTTCCAAATGCTGGTGGGTATTGTGCTTGCACTCAGCTTTCAACGTATCAACTATATCGGGTAAGTGTGTTTATCCATACAAGGGATTTGACTGGTGTACAGTAGCTTCTAGTACTTACATGTTACACTAAAAAAAAGAAGAAAAAGGCAATTAAAAAAGAAAAACAAAATAAATAAATATGAATGCTAAATAGAATACTGGTATGTTTGCACAACAAGGTATGCCACAACTATGCAGAGTGTTGTTATGGCTGAATAATTTATGACCAATATACAGCAGGTCTATGTGTATTTACAGTTGTACATTTATATTGTACACTAAATAACAATGTTAAATATTCTCCTCTTCATTCCATGGTAGCAGATAAAGGTAACTCTGTAAAACCCTGTCTCTATTTTTGGCTCAACAAAGTTGCCAGTTCAAAATAATTTTCAGCTGCAGTTTTAATTAACTTAGATATATAAGCCAAATGCTGTCATGCGTGGTGCCTAAAATTAGTGTGGGAATGTCACATTGTATTTGGTGTCATGTAAAATTCAACTTTCCTGTTTCTACTTACCATTTTATTGGGTTGTTCCAGTGTCTCCTACCCATAATAACAATATTTCTGACCACAGTTGAAGGCAACATCTACTTGTTAGTGTTGTGACAGTTGGTGCAGAGAAAGCAATGAAAAGCTTGGCGATAATGAGGTAAATATTGGACTTTTGGACCCACAATGCAATCATTTGGCTTTGGAGCCCTTGGATTATGCTGTATGGAGTAATTTTTTGGTAATTGTTTTGTGTGTGTGTGTGTGTGTGTGTGTGTGTGTGTGTGTGTGTGTGTGTGTGCTGCATTTTGGAGCTCTAAAGAAACAGCCTGTTCATTCCAGTTATTTTGGAAAAAGCTGAAATGGAGCTGCACCGGTTCACTTTCTGTGTTATATCGACACACAAACTTCAGCATGAGGGTAGGTGTATGATGACAAAATTTTCATTTTTGAGTGAACTATTCCATTTAATTGATGCAACCAAGGGCTTTTTTTGTTTTGTTAGCTGATATTTCTAAGTCTGGCAGAGTAAATGTCTCCCTGTAAGTTAGCAGAGCTGCAGAACAGGATTGTGGGGTGGATTTCAGCAGACTCTTTCATCCTGAAACTCTCAGTTCTCTTGTCACCTACACTCCTAGCTGCTCTATTTATAACACGTAACCATAACAACTGGTCCTTTTTCTTCGACAAACTAAGAGAATTCCTGTCACCAGGTGTCTTTGTGCCTCAGAGAAAAAGCATCTTATGTTTCCAGCATGCCAAACTTTTATCAGTGTCGTAAAAGGAGGAATTACTTTCACAACATGTTAATGGATACAACCGTAGCTATTAGCATGGATTTACATTATAATCTTACATTTTGATAGACAAAACATTCCAATCAAGACATTTCCTTTCATCCCTAGGGATAAATCTGGAGCTCTCTGCCCCTGCATGATGAATAAATTGTCAGTGTTAAGGGGTGACTGGCAGAGATGAGTGAGACTTTGTGAAGAAGAGCAGAGGCACTGTCTCGTGAAAAGTTTCATCTACTTTGCATCATTTCTGTAGACTTAGAAGAACTGGCAGAGAGTTTTCATGCTTAGATCTGAAATGCCTCCTTTAGTCAAGGTTTTGATGGAAAACTTAAAAGAGAACAAGTCTGACGCATGTCTGAGAATTTGATTAACAAACAGGAACACAGTGATTTATGGGCCGAGGATCCTAACATAACATTTGACAGATGCTTGTATCGCTTTTTGTTTAAGCGTCTCAGTCTTGCACACACCCCTAACACACCCTGACATGAGACAACAAAGCAGGCTGTGCTGAAGTCAGTCTCTGAAGTCACTCTGAGCCACACTGTATACAACTTGGGAGTAGTCACACAGAAACACCAAATGCTGGCGGTTCACCCTCTTAGGAACCGGGGGTAACAGGCATTTAGTTGACGAGGAGAGAAGACATTGTTTGACATCGCACTGCTCCCACCATCCCAGATCCTTTAGTGAGAACTAATTGCTCCCTGAGGGACCAATCCTGTGGTCACACCTAAATGAACCTGACCCATGTGCATTCATGGGTAGGGGTGAGATCGTCTGCTTCACTGTCTAACCGTCCAATCTCACAGCCTCCCTCATCACAGAGCTACGATCGACTGAACATTGTGTGTGTGTGTGTGTGTTTGTGTGTGTGTGTGTGTGTGTGTGTGTGTGTGTGTGTGTGTGTGTGTGTGTGTGTGTGTGCACTGATGGGGCAGGCAGCATTAATCCCCTAACTGAGAGTGAGAACCAAAAATTTTTATTTCCCGACCAACAGGACTGATGGAGAATAAACAAACAACTCAATTTCTCTCATGTTGTAACAGCGGGGGGGAGGGATTAAAAATGATTATCGAAATCTTATTATTTCTGAATTTGCTCTGACCTTGTTTATAATGTAATCTGGAACGCCTTAAAAGATTATGATGAGATGAGTCACATTCTAGTGCTCAAAAGAAGGAACATAGTGGTCTGCAGAGGGGGCAGTGAGAATGTTATCCTCAAAATAACTATCCAATCCCTTTCAATGGCACCTCAAGGTTGCACGGTCCCAAGCTGTCATTCCAATCTTAACATGACATTCAAAATATTTGGACACTGAGCCGAAATTTAGCCGTGTTTTTTCTCCCTCAAGGTCATTCTCTTACATGCAGTATAACAGAATCGCACCAAAAAAAAAGAAAAAACGTCTATGACCTTAGTCGTACTTAAATGAGGTTAAAGGAGGAGCAATCTGCATAACTGATGGATGATGCCCCGTGCTGAAAAGCTGCATCTATATCAGATAGTTGAGATTGAATTGTGTGTTCTGACTTTGTGGGTGATCAGTGAAATTAAATGCAAACATTTGAATCACAATTTTGAATCAATTTTGAATTTAAATTTAATTGAAAAAAGATAGAAAAAGAAAAAGCAAACAGTTACATAATTGCTGTTACAATGTATGGAACTAATTGAGTTCCACTGCCAGACTACCGCCATTGCGTTAAATGCAGTGTTTCTGTAGTACCTGAGCTAAGGGGAGATAGGGTAACGGTGGCATTTTGTTCTCTTATAAAGCTCTTTGTTTGCTTGCTCAAGGTAAAATACCCTCCACTTTAAATGTATTGGCTTAAGATGGAGTAGCCTCTAAAAGTCTTCTTTTTCTTTTCCATTTTCCCTCACTGCTCTCAGAGTTACCACAACAATAAGCACAGGAGGGTACTCAGGCAGCATTACTCAGTTTGAACATGCTGAAAATCAATTCAACACAGTTTCAGTTGTAGAAGCCAGAAAAAGTCTGGTTCATTTCCTCTGAGAATATCCTCTGTGAGCCCATGAAAACATTAAGCAACTTCGAAAGCTGAAGCAGGTCTCCATAACTTATGGTAAGTGTACCAAGTCACAGGCTAATGCGTTTATAGAAAGCATGTGATTGTACTGTTTTTTTTTACTGTGCTTTGCTGTTAAAAACACTGAATCTCAGCTGAAGAGGCTTCTGATGAAAAATGTAATATTTCTGTAAGAAAAGGGGCATCTTCTGCATGAGCTCCACAAGCCCTCTGCTGGTTCCTGTGAATTTGGATGTGATGTAAAACATCATACAAATCAATAAAAGATTCACAGTATATCTTCCACCATCTTTGACATGCATGTGAGGTCTGTCTGTCCTTGCACCATATGTCTTAGTATGCACTGAACTCTAGCATGTTCATGTTTCTCTGCACCAATAATACCAAAAAATAATCTTATGATACTTGGTGTAAAAGAACTCTGATTCCAAGTAAGAATGCATAACTCAGTTTGTTGCTTTTTGAGATAATTTTGAGGTGTGTAGGTGGGGCTTGAACCACTTATATATTATATGGTCATAGTTTTTGTTATATATAATATATAACACAAATAATAATAATAGTAATAATGTATGTTTACCGCTGGGCAACACAGTGCTTAGCACTGTCCTCTCACAGCACGAAGGTCCTGGGTTCAAATCCTGGCTGGGGCAGGGCCTTTCTGAGTGGAGTTTGCATGTTCTACCGGTGTTTACATGTGTTTTCTATGGGTGCTCTGGTTTCCCCAACCATCAAAAAAACAAACAAAAAAAACAAAAAAAAAACACAGATGCTAGGTTAATTCCCCTGTCAGTTACCTTGACCGAGGCACTGGGTGCTGCATGTTGGCTGTCCGCCGAAAGAATTTCCCTACAGGGACCAATAAAGGTTAGCCCTAACTTTTAACACTTAATATATGTAGCAGTTTTTGCTACAGATCAGCAGTCTAATTCAAAAAGTCAGGTCAAAGTGGTATGGATGCACTGATAAATGGGGATCTAGGGGACCACAGCCCTATTCAGACAAACTGTGTTTTAGTTTTACTAACACAGGAAGCCTGTAATTTCATGGGATTAGAATGTCTGTAATTTCTTATAGAGATGGGAGTGGCTACCTGAAGCTGTCAATGCAGTCACCTATCTGAGCGGACAGTATACAGTGGTGGATACAGATGTTTCAGTGAAAAGCACAAGAATTCAAATAAAAATAAACCAAATGAGGCGTGAGCATTCATTAGCTTAAAAATTTCTGTGAAAACATAGGTTTCCTTTTAAGACAGGGTTAAATTTATCAGAGGACCTCGGAGTTTGGCAAACAACAGTAGGTCACCTACTTTGCTTTGTAATAATCACAAAGGCTGTTCGTAAAAAACAGACATGGTGGAATTTCACAGGACTACCATCATTGAGGATGTATGTGATGCACAAAATTACCTGTATCCTCCTGTAAAATGTATCCTGTCCGAGAAGGGCTTTAATGTGCTTTTGAAATTAAGAAAATGAAAAAAATAATAATAATAATAAATACATAGGCTACATAAATAATGAATATAATATCTTTATTCATATAGCACGTTTCCTGGATTGTAGTCAAGTCTACAGTCTGACTTGACTGACAGATGGTCACAAAGTCCCTGCTGGGGAATATAGGTTCGCAAAGTTGGTAATAGTCTGTAGTCTGGGACCAAACCATGTAGTGCTTTAAACAGATCAGCAAGATATCCAAATCAATTCTTAAGCTAACTGGTAGCTGGTAAAAGCATACTTGGATTTAATAAATATAATCTCTCTGTCTAGCACCAGTTAAAATCCTTGCTCCAGCTACCTGGATGAGCTGAAGATTTGAAAGAGACTTGTGACTGAGACATCATTAGAGTGAATCACAATAATCCAAGTGAGATGAGACAAAGACATACATTACCTTATTCAAGTCAGCAGAGGCCAACATGGCGGCTCAGAGGTTTGTGGTTGGCTGGCATTGGCATATAGCGAACGTTGGCATGACATCAGATAACGATGAACAAAAAACGAACGGCTGCAGAAAATGGTGGCTGAAATAAAACGCTTTGAGCACTTGAACAATCAGCATTCCTCAATGCTGCAAAATTCCTGTAGCTTTGGAAAGCTCTACCCCCCTGAGCGTGGACATTTTGGGGGGTAAAATAATGTCCGTGGAACTTGATTTAGACTCTGATCCTTGCAGTGGAAACAAAGTGAACTACTCAAAAAGTTCCTACCCCCTGGGGAAAGTTCCTGCAGTGGAAACGTGGCTCTAGTTAGGAATAAGCAGGACCAGAAAATGGATGGATGGATGGATGGAAGGCAGCCAAGTGTAGGAATGTTTTTCCATTGGAAATATAAACCTCTCAGGTGCACACAGCACAACTGCACTTCTCTTTTAACCTGCTCAACACATATGAGGTTGCTGTCAGTGTCAAAAAATCCCCCAAGTTTTCTATAGCCAGAGGTTTTATACTTGAGGCTAAGTTTTGTAGTTTACTTTGAGTCATATTTGAGTGAGTGGGAGACCATGAGAGTATGTCTTCCAGCATATCTAACACTGAATATTTCTGTTTCCAAGATTCACTCCACCGTGGTGTCACTATAGCAGGTATATATAAAACATGTATGTCAGGGTTAATTCTCCAGTCAGTGCCCTTGACCAAGGCACTGTCTTAGAAGTGGAGTTGGTCCTTGGGAGCAGCACAGTCCTAAGAGTTAGGATGGGTGAAATGTAGAGGACAAATTTTTCCACAGGGATCAATAAAGAATAGCTTAACCTGCCTTATACTGTATGATGCATTAAGTTATGCTGCCTTTGTGAATCGTTTTATAAAAGCTATTGCAATTTCCTGCTGGCAAAAGAATAACGTTATTAACCCGGGAAGTAGAGTTGTACCAACAGAACGTGTTTCATGCAATACACATATCTCAGAAAGTTAGAATGCTCACGCCAACTGTTCATGCAAATGATGCCGTTGCCATGGTCACACGTTGGCTTTCCGAATCTCATGCACCATGTCAACACCAATTGCCATGACAACATTATGTGGCATACTATGGCAGCCATTGCAAGTGTAGCAATTTCATGGCCATTCAAGAGTGCAGGGGTGAATGGGCATGACTGGTCTATGAATCGTAATTCTATTGCATGTATCATTGCATTTATTGTCGTTCAACTTCACATGTGCAAGTAGAACAAATAGAGATGGATTATGTCACCAAGGGCTTATGGGCAAGATGTCCCCCAATCATTATTCATTCTTACACAATGTATGTCATTACATATGAGCTCATTCAGGAAACTCTATTATATGCAAAATTAAATACGGCACCCATGGCAATACCAGCAGAATATGGAATCATCACAAAATAATAGAGCAGCGACAAGAGCCTAATAAGGGTTTATAGCTCACTGCATAACAAACTTCACAGACGTTAAGTCCTGAATTTAATGAGATACTGCAAACGTATCTGTACACAAAGACAGGACTGCCAAGAAGAATGCTTGGTGTATGGTCTGTGGCTTTGGACCACACACCCCACATGCCCAGCTGGCAGTCTTTACATACACAGGCCCAGTGTAGCAGGAAATAAGAGAGGGAGATGGCTAATACTGCATTGAATGGCTGGGATAAGAAGATGGGGAAGATACTTGGTGCTCAATAACTGAAGTGGTTATCATAAAAGCAGTGGAACACAGGGTCAGCACATGGAGCACATGCACAAAGAGGGTGGACAAATTGAAATGAATGAGCAAAACTGATATACAGTAACCAGGCAGCCCCTCAACACACACAATAACTGCACTTTTAGTCAAAGATCACAGACAGAACAATGGTCTAAAATGTTTGGATAGTCAGCTATGAACAACATAGTAACAATACATGCGCTAAATATATTCTGCAAGCTGCAGGGTGAGAGGAAAACAACACTTCATACACTAACACTTTAAACAGCAGGTTTCAGCTGGTGAAAAGCATTCACAATATTAATACACAAGCAGCAAATGCTACTTATTATGCTCTACCCAGGACAAACTGACTGGGCAGAGATTGTTTTCCTGTTGTGCCGTCTTACTAGGAAATTTATTTAAGAAAACTTGTGTATTACTTCATCAGTATTAAAAAAGCATTGGTAGTAAATTTATAAATGCATACTAATTAGGCAAAGGCTAGCACATGACTATAAATTATGAATTGAGGGAGTGAGTAGGGTGAAATGGTTCTGTGAATTGTATGCTGATTTAGGATTTTGTTATGTTCTAGTTATGTTATTCTTATGGATGTGTTGAAATTCTGAAATATATTTATGGTGTGAGTGTATGTAGGCATTTTCAGTGTACATTTTGTTGTACAACATTGTCGTTATAACTTGGATTGTGTTATTAGGTAACTGTTTTGCACTATGATTGTGTATTTTTGCATTGTATGTGTTTGTGTTTTAATGCTATTGACTCTTGGAACTCAACTCAGGAGGGCTCAGAGAGATCCAAATAAAACAAACCAACAAACTGATAATCATGAAAAAGTATATGTCAGTGAATGGAAGGGTTTTCACTATTGGGAATGTCTAAGAAGCTTGTATGCACACTATGTGAAGATCAATAGTCAGTAAACATATTTAATGTCAGTGCTTATCCCATCAAACCTTAACAGATCTTGGCAAATACATTGTCATGCAGCTGCAGTTACGTTTTGCAGAATTAGACTATATTGCCTTTCTATTCCTTTCTTGACAGGAAACTCATGGCAAATTAAGATTTGAACGTTGTGGGGAATAATATAGCAGGTTGTGTAACATGCATGAATGATCTGTATACAGGACTACATGCGGCACTGATGCAGAACGGATGTATAGAAACATCCACAACGTAAAGTAAACACCGTCTCTTCCAATTTGTGGAGCATGCCGCATTCAAAATACAAACTAGCAGCAAGGACACCCTTCATGTGAGCAATGCAACTGGGGGCATCATGTTTTCAAAGTCAACGTTCAAACTGAGCTCAAATGAATAATTACTTTCAGAGTAATTACATTTCCACCATTGCTGACTGCTGAGACCCTCTGGCTGTGATCACTCAATGCAACAAAACTCATTAATGAAATCACCAAACGCTTTCTAATCCTGACAGATTGAATCCCCATGGATAAAAAAATATCCTATCCCTGCCCTTTCCCCTCTCTCACAAAGCAAAAACAATATCCTGCATGGCTCAATAGGTACAGCATGACACCCACTCTGCTAGGTTTAATGGTTTGATTCCCACCGGGGCCACTAATGCTTAAAATTATGAAACAATGCATTTTTGAAAAAGAATATATATTACGTACAACTGTAAATTTTCATGATTTCAGTCCTTAAACCTGCACCAGTCAAGCTTTTAATGTAAACATACACCAATCTTATCAGCCTTAAAATAGAATAGGAATAGGAAGGACAAAATAGGAATGTAATAGAGAATCCCACCTAATTAAAGGACCACATCAGAGTTCAGTGTTTGGCCCATTTATTTACACAGATTTTATATTGCAACTGACCATTCTGCAGATCATGCAGGCATCTCAAAATTCCTGGATTTTCAAATTTGAATTTTTGGTTGAAACTCTCTTAAACCTTATAGTTTTCTGCTTCTGTGGCTAACATTGCCATTCATAACATTGCCATTCATCACAGAACTAACTCAGGGACTATTTTCCAGCAGAGAGATTGTTTCACTTTGCCCAATTTCAAGTCATCAAACATGACAGCACTGCTGCTTTTAGGAAAACTAATGTGTACGACTTTAATACAGTGATGAAATACTGGTGAACAGAAAGTTTGAAGTTCAGTTTCATTTCATAGTGAATGAATGGAAACCAGTGACTGGGTAAAAGGCAGGAAAAATGAAATCAGGGCTAGAAAATTGCAACGCCTTGCTTTGGGAAAAGATTAACAGAGTCATGAAATACAGTAGATACATTTTGTCGATATTACTCTAAACATGCAGAATCACCTGTTTGGTCATTTGAGACGATGTTGATTTATTCTAATTAATGGTAAGTACTTGTCCACACACAGGAAGTGAGAAAATCAAAACTTAATAGCAAAATGCATGCTTTCCTAAACAGCAGCGAGCTCTAATCCAGGGGAAGATAAGCTGACATATGTTAGATCTTTTACCTCTCTCATCCCTCCATATTGGGGGATGAAAGACTTTGCTGACATCAGGTGACATGTTTTCAGTTCAAAGTTTTTGCTGCCATTTGGAGCCACCAGCATCTGAAGTTGCCTTGTGCAGCTTTAATAGCATTTTCTTTAAAATGACCAGTGGTCATTCTCTGTGCTGTTTGTTGGGGTAAAAAACAATTGGCCTTGTGTACAGGTCAGTGGTTATTTTTGCCTCCTGGCCAGGAGCTACCGAGGTAGTCTATGCACTTGCTATAGAGGTTGAGTCTGATGCATAGAAACCAGGTGTGTTGTATGGAAACTATGCCAAGCAGAGCATGTTGTGTGAGGACGCCCTGTGAGTGTTGGGTCACTGGGTTTGTCCCTGTGTCACCTACTATCTTTCACAGTGGGCACACAGCAGCCTTGAATAACCTATCCGTAAAGCCCTGCAGCGCTTCCCTGTCCACAGCGCTTTCCCTTCACCTGCACCAGCACTGCCACATCCTGTCTGCTTTCTAATTAGCACTTGGCAATTAGACCTCTCAAATGTCTGATACAATGTCTCACAGGCTGACTGAGACTTATGAGAGCACAATAAGTCCCTACTGGTGGTACTCGCTCCTGTTATAATCATCAGCCCTCGGGGTCGAATGCTGCACTGTGACTGGTGAGCTGAACCACATAAACAGACACACATAGACTTTGGCATACACGTGGGAACATAGCTAGAAAGAAAAGAAATAGATTGGATCACAGGTACAATCCTGTTTTATCATGCTCCGGTACACAAACAGGACAGGCCAGGGCTCGAATTTTTGAGTGACATCAGGAGAGGTCAGTGAGATTGTGAGATGAGACATGCGGCACTGTATATCTGCGGTCAGTAGTTGCAGTTTTAACACAGCAGATGGCTCTAGATACACCACTGCTACAGATGAAAAGAAAAGACCCAGGCATCTCTAATTTTTTTTTTTTTTCTTTGGAAGCCGCCATTCAGCGGAGACAAAATCCAACACAAAATCTTATCTTGGCTTGGTTTGAGGGGCAGAAGAAATTCCAGCTGGCTGTGAGAGTGGTACTGTAGCTGTCTTATCAGTGCTGGTATAAATATAATGCAGCCAAGGGAACAAACACTGACACTGATAAGGAATGTAATGTTCCTTCCATTTCTTTGCTACAGAGAAAGTGTGGCACACACTGTGTTTGGTCATAGAATAATATATAATGTAATAGCACTTTCTGCCTCCAAACATAATTATAAACTACCTAACACTTTTTAGAGTCTTGTTGCAAAAATTCAAAATGATAGACACTCCTCTTCAAAAAAGAGCCACATTAACACTTCTCTCTTGTTAATATTTTATTTTAGACTGTTTGAGGAAGGGCATACTATTGGAGAATTCACTTCCAAAAGCCGACGTCTATATCAGGAATAAAAAGAAAAAATAAACTTGCATTTGTTATTGAATTTTTCTGAAATATTGAGGACCCATGCTGAAAGGGTATTAATAATTTTTTCTGCTGAGCACTTTAGTTTCCTTAAACATTTACCCAACTTGTTGAACTCTCAGTTACATTACAATATGTTACATTTCATGCATCTAGGATTGTAATTTAGAGAGACATGTTAGCAGCCCTAAGGTATGCTGAAATACAAGGGGCCTGACAGCATGATCATATAATACAGACATAGACACTAAAAATAAACACCATAGAGAAAAGGTAGAGCACTTTCTGTAAAAAAAAAAAAGAAAAAGAAAAGAAAAAAAAGAGAAAGGCCACTTCATTCTGGTTGATATCTGAGCATCCCTTCCAATGGCAGTAGCTCTTTTAAATCAGGGGCTTTTAAGGCTACAAGTAAGCTTGAAGAGATGCAGGAAGATGAATGCACTTAGCCCTTGTCTCCTCTCCCTCCCTCATCCACTGAGACAGTGACTCTCAGTGAGCAGCTGACTGACAAGTGAGAGCAAAGTTATTCCGCTCCAGAGTTGACTCAGTTGGTCCGATAGCGAGGTCCCAAAACTCAACTTGAAAGAAAACAGCACAGCCACTGTGAAATCACCGTTGACAAGATTCTGACATATTATCTTACTCATTTATGTTCACCCAAATTGAGATTTAGCTTTGCTTGATTCAAACAAAATGCCCACTCATTAAATCTACCAATGGCAGCTTTTAAAAACTGTGAACTTTCATTCCAGTGCTCAATGTGAAGATTTTTCCAGGCAAGAGAATTACATTGTGTGGGCTGAACATTTGGGGCAGCATGTTCCTACAAATTACAGGCTACTGACATGTCCATCAAACGTCATGTGTCCTGGTGAAGTGTACTTTAGCAAATTGCTCTTGCACTTGAGCGTAATGTCTAAAATGTAAAAATGACTACTTACTTTTCACCTCTAGAAGTCAACAAGGTGAACTGCCAAGGTCAGTGTTGAAGTACTAAACATATTGTGAGTGCTGAATCTACTCTGTTTACTTGCCAACAGAAATTAAAGTAAAATCTTGTTTTAATCAATTAGTATTTGATAGTAGCATTTTTTCACAGGGAACCATCAATACTAATTTGTGTTTTTTTATTTAAAGTCCAATTCAACCTCAAAGGACATGATGAGGTCACAGGATAGAAACAAAGCAGATCGCATTTCCATTGTGAATCTCTTCATTTTAATTTCAAAGAATAAATAAACAAGAGTTTGTCTGGAGGACACTGGGGAACAGACATACATACAGTATGCATGTTCATAGTGTATCACAGCACACACATATTGAGGTGCCTGGCTGAACCATTACAGAGGCTCACATACAGTGCCACGCTAACACACTATGGACAATAGTCCACACAGTGTGTGTGCTAAAGTGCGTTCAGCATATTATAGTGGTGTGACTTTGAGCGACATGGCATACAGTATGTTGCGGCTGTGGAGCTCAGTGTTATGAATGACCTGTAGTGCAAAAGATTCCAGTGCACCATTAGAGTCAAACCGAAGCAAAGCTGCATGAGCAAAAATGAAGCATCACACTGGTTCTGGAAGAGCACCGTGGTCTGTAAGAATCACAGCGGATCAGCGAGCAGCTATTTCATGAATTCAACTGACTGTGTCTCGGGCTAATTGATGACCAGCTGATCATGCCATCTGACAAGTTATCCAATCAAATTCATACATGTATTCAAAGCGGTCTTTACAAGCTCTTAGTTTTGCCTATTAGTGCCACTCCCTCCAACACCCCAACATCCTCCTACTACTATAATTATGCTGGATCATGTTTGGCTGGCTATTTCACCTACGCCTACAGTATTGCTATGCTGCAATTATTATGATTTATTATGCTAGGGGATTAACTGCATTACCGTTTTCAAACCGTTTTTTTTTTTAATGGTTAATTCCTTTATGTAAGTGTTTGACTGATCTGTGATTGTTGGAGAATTAACACATCTTGGGCTGACAAGTGTAACTGTTCTCACCCACAAAGCCACTAACTGTGCGAATAGTAAAACTGAGAAAAAAGACTTCAAATTCAAGTTCGAGTTCAGTTTTATTTAGAGCCCAATATCAAAAATTACTTCAAGGATGATCTCCTATCCTGTGAAAAGTTGTGCTGGTACACAGGTGGATAGTCTTCCATTTAATGTAAGTCATAACTATAATTTTGTTCATATGAATTCTAGATACTAGAAATCATCTTTGACCTTTCACACAAACAGAGCCTTAATCCTGGTTTGGCTTTGCAGAGTAAATTACTGCTTGACTAAAATCACCATGATGAATTTTTATGCACAATCTAGGGCGAGCACTGCAATGATCTGGAAAGGTCTGCTCAGCTGGCCATCTAACACAGCCTGATCTCCATAGATGGCACAATAAAAAGTGAACAGTCTTGGGAGAAACTTTAGATTTCAAAATTTGAGCCAGGGCATGGAACGAGGACATCCCATTACAGCTGCAGGGAGGTAGGGAAGGGACGTGATCAGAGGCCTGAAAGAGGCTCAGGTGCTGAAAACAGAAATTTAATGACATCCCAGGAGAAGACAAAGCCGAGGTAGGCTGACCCTGTCAAGTCAAAGCCAAGGCTAGTCACCTTGGCAGGGCAAGGGACATGTAAATGGGCTTCTCCTTGTTCACTCATTCACATTTCAACAAACCAACATAATCTGCCTCATTAAAGTGTTAGTGCGATTAGCAAATTGTGAGGATGAGCATGATGGTTGCGTATCTTTGCTTGGTCTCAGCTGTGCACAAATGTCAGATTCCACATTTGTCCCACCAGAGCGGGAAAAAAAAACATGAAATAAAGCAATATCAAATCAAACACATCGTGAAACACTGGTGACATGCAGCAGCGCTTTTATCATTGAGACATAACAGTTTTTTCTACAATGACAGATGGTATGGTCAGTGTGAAAACAATGGCGAAGGACACAACAGCCAAGATGTCATGGAACGGTCCAGCCTCCATCTATTTTGACGTAGTGTGAGTGCAAGTAAGACGACCTCACATCGGCTTTCTGTTATAATGCACTACATCAACTTTACACAGTGTCTATCTGTGTTCCCTAGACCAAAGCCTGCACACCACCCTCTCATCAAGGCGGTCCAAGGGTCAAATGGCGATGTGGCCCGCCTCCTGTCAGATTTACTACATAAGGGAGGCCTTGAGACACATTCTTACATTTTCTCAATACCACACATGACAGCATAAAGCCTCTCCTGGGTTGTGCAATCTCCATCATCCCATCTGGCCTTGTGGATGCTCCTTGCTTCGGCGTCAATTAAACTCAGCACGAAATTATGTCAGGCGGACATTATATACAATCCATCTCACTGCAATCAATTTGACCTGTGATTGTTTATACTAAAAAGCAATGCAGTGTATTGAACTGCATTTTACATCTTGGGTTTCACCTCTAGCTGTGGAGGTGAAACGCACACAAGTCAAGCAGGCAGGACACAATAAAACAGTTGATACAACAATATGGCAATATGGACTCTCCCTCATATGCAAAATCATACTCTTCAGTGCATCCTCTCTGCAAGAGGAAGATTAAGAAGAACATAGGTCTTAAGTCCAATACTAAATGTCGACACTAGAAGACACAGTAAGTTGGACATCACTGTAGGCAAGAAGTAAGAATCTACCAAAATGATTCATGATTTAAGTGTGTCAGGGACAGATCAATCGTCATCATTTTATCAGCATGGCTTACAGAATAGTATGCCAAAATAATTTTTTAACAACTTTCATTTATCCTCTTTTTTATTTATTTATTTATTTGTTTATTTTTTTTTTCCACAGAAGCAGGAAAGAATAAAACACCCCACCAGCAGGATTTTTTTTTTATTAATTATTAATTATTATTATCCCAGCATATGTGCACTGGGATAATTAAGATTCAGAAATGCAGACAGTCCAATGACAAACTTAAATGTTATCTTCTTTAATTTGTTGAATGCTTTTTGATTGCTCTGCTTTTCAAAATGACATGTAATGGCCAATTTGAACACATCTGGAATGCATCCATTGAAGTGTAGCAAAAATATTTTTTATGTGGTTTCAAAGGCATGGAAAGTAGAAAAACAACATAAATGAAATACATTTGCAGTCCATTTCATAAATGCATTTCAAATATATTTACTGTGCATCTGCAACAGATTTGCAGTGTTTTTGTAGTAAATTAGGAATGCATTCTGAAACACATGAGAAAAAGTCCCAAAATATATCACAAATAAATGTCAAATTTATGTTTCATACATTGCATATATATTTGTCAAAATAGGCTGTATGAAGTGGCCAAATTTTGCATATTTCAATTACATTTTGAAATGCATGTTCAAGTAGGTGTTATAAATATATGTTAAATATATTTTCTTCCAGCTTACTTTCAAAAAGCCTACAAGTTTATTCCATTGAATGGTCCTACTTTATTCCATTGGCTGCACATGGCCTACAGGTTGTTTTTTCTCTCATCTGACTGTTGTCTTGCTCTCATCAAGCTATTGTTATTGTTGACTGCTGCGCCAGACAAATCTGAATTCCTGACATGCATTGCTGAGCGGGCAGCCTGCATACAAGCCTTTTCAGACAGTTTTGCTGATGAATTTCTCAAAAATGAAACACAATTACACAGTCTCTCTTCAAACACTGCAAAACCCTATTCCCTATCAAAAGCCACAATACCACGAGTTGTGATCAATCAAGTTGAAATATTGTAGACATACATGACGTGCTATTTCCCACAATGCCAGTGGACAGGAGATTGGGTAGAAAAGTCAGTCATGTCTAATAAAACTCATTTGAAAAATGAGGAAGTTTCTGTTCTCACTATTGTTCTTGGTTATTAATATGCAACAAAGTTGTGAAAAAGAAATTGAGCTGAGACAGGAACTTGTAAATAGTGCTGAGGTGAACATTTACGTTGTGGGAGGTGAGCTGGCTAGGAGGTTAGCGGCCACTCTTTCAGGAATAAAAAGTGAGGTACGAGCGAGCAGCCTGTGTGTGTGCATGTGTGTGTGTGTGTGTGCCCATGCGTACGTGCGTGTGTGTGTGTGCGTGTGTGTGAAATAGAAAAATCATACTTTCATCAATATGAAAGTGTGTTTCATCAGCATGTCATATGAACTTTTGAATGGAATTTGAATGGGGTTTCTACTGTCCACAGTGGCGGATTTATTAATACAATCGAAGTCTGTGATTGCATTTTTTTTTTTTTTTGCCAGTAATTTTTATGCTACGGAGACGTTCCATATGTCATAGTGTTCACACACACACGCGCACACACACACACACACACACACACACACACACACACACACACTTATGTATATGTATGTATATCTCCCTGCACTGGAGTTCAATTTGGGGTTAAATGAGCTGTTTTCCTTCAGTAAATCAGATGCAAGGAATTATTCTAATCATTAGAATAAACCCTTCCTTCATTTTGGCGCACTCTGGCTGACACAACACTATATATTCATCGATTCTAAGGCACTAAATGATATTTTCCCTGGTTTCCACCTTCAGCTGCACTTGCAATCTTTGTACACACAATGGAGAAAACCAAATTGTTCCTTTTACACAAGCAATGCCATTGGTGCCACTGCAAACCTTTAATAAATCAGGGGGCCGGTGTGGAGGGGAGCTGTTGCACACTGATATGAGAAAGATGAGAAATATCTGTGTGGAGGGTGTGGCAGGTCACAGCTTGGGTGAATTGGATTGTGAAGTGGATTGTTGCCGTTGTTCTGCTAGTGAGCTCTAGCCAGCACTGTGACATCTGCGCAGCATTTGTGTTTGAGCAGGACACCTGCACTTTACCTGCTGACCTGCTAACACCGACGAAATATTAACGCTCAAATTTAGCCCATTTCATCAACATTTGGAAGGAAAACAACATGCAAATCCCGACTCGCATATTCACACAACATATTTAGACTCATGCACTTATCGAGTCTAAGCTTGAGCTCCTCAGCACCACGGACAGCGTCCTGCATATAACCAGCCGCTCATTCCCATGGGCTGAAGGTGCGATTAGACCTCTGCAAATCAATATTTGGTGTATTATTGCCCCAAACTCTGCATGCCGGACAGAATTAGACCAATATTACAACTGACAAAGGACCCATTTGACTTTATAAGCATTAAAAAATAGTAATGCCATCTTACTATGACAAAGTCCTTCAGTGTAAAAACGATCAACTAAATTTTGCGTTAAAGCTGCTTAGAGTTTCAAATACATTTTCTCTGAATAAAATTAATTTAATTTTGTCATTTTTTTACACTGAGTCCTTTATGAAGTCTACCAACCTCTTTTTTCCATTTCAAAAATGATTATTTTCGGTGTTACACCATCAAGTGTCAACTTCAAATGCATTGTTCTAAGTAAAGTATACACTGTTTTCTCCCCATTTTTCACCACATGGCATCTTCTTAACTGTTTTCACTCTGCAACGAAGGAGAGGTGGAGATGGAGCGGCATTGCTTCCTGGCAACACATTGAAGAATCTCATGTCCCTACTTTCCTCCACAACTTTCAAAATCTTCCCCTGAAATTAGAAAATCTCACCTGTTTTTCGAGAACTACAGTAAAGTGTCCCATTAACAAGACACATCTAAGACACATTTGATAATCAGATGTAGTAACTGCCTGATCTACTGCTTTTATTGTTTAATGCAAATCACCACCTAGTCTCCTCCCGAGAAACACCTTTCTTGAATATGAAAATAAATATAAAACAGCACCTGACTTTAGCCTACTTTTTGTCAAGCAATGATGGTGAAAGCAATGACAAAAGACATACAATTGAAAAACCTTTACTGACTCTGAACTGGAGGTGTTGGTTGGTGAAGTTATGGCCAGAAAAAAATCACTGGTTTTGGTGCATTAGCTATACTCTAGTGTCTGTAATACTATTACTACTACTACTACTACTACTACTACTACCACTACTACTACTACTACTACTAATAATAATAAATCTGAGCAAGTATGTGTATGTATATTCTTATAATAATTTTCATATATTATATTATGTTAAAATATTAACTAACCCTAAATAACAGACTACTGGAGTTTTGTTTCATAATCAGTGTGTGTATCTGAAGAATCAGTGGGTGCTATGGTTGAGTGATAAAACTGAATAAATAAATACATAAATAAACAAATAAAGTCCTCCAATTGGTCATTCACACTATTAACTAGAAAAGCAACGCAAACAGGGACTGAGCCGTGGCAGCCGGTGACACGAGGCACCAGCGACATGAGGCACCAGTGACACTGATACACAGTGACAAAGCAACAGAGAGCGAGGTGAAAAACTTTAACATTCCACATGAACTGAAGCATTTTCATTGATCCTTTATTTGCCCACGTAATCTCTGTTTAACCTCATAACTAGCTGGGGGGAAGTCCAGCTCAATGGCAGGAGGCTAACAGTTAGCATTTGGAGCATCCAGCCAGTATCCAGCACTACTGTCCTACATAACAGATAGGCGACAGTGAAAATGTTTTTCTTTTTTTTTCCCAAAAAATGGGTGAATTATCTCTTTAATTAGACTCCCACAGGAGTAATTTTGCATATACTTAAAGGACTGGTAAACTAAAATGTGTAACTTTTCAAGAAAAATGAAAGAATGAAGAGATTAAACCACAAGAATCTGAAAAGCTTAACTGGTGATTTTTCCTGAGTCTCGATCAGTTCTGTTGGAGAGGCAGGGAGGGAGTTGGTGGTGATGTGTGTGTGTGTGTGCGTGTGTGTGTGTGTGCGCGCGCGCGCGCGCGTGTGTGTGTGTAATCCAATCAGAACACGACCTCAGTTTTTATTCCTCCTGTCCCTGTTTTCTCTCTTTAGCTGAACCTGTTACTTTATATAATGGGTTCAACAAGGTAGCAGCAGTACCTGTTAGCTCATTAGCGTGGCACACTGTTTTTACTGTTTTTGCACCCTGGATATAAATGCACCACTTTACAGAGGATTATTTTACCAATCTTACCTTCTATCAAAGGGGTGAGGGCTCACAGAGCACTTCAGTCTGATATAATCGTGACAGATTTGGACTTTCTCCCATTACCTTTACCTCTACAAACCTTTATTTATTTATTTATTTTTTTTATTTTATTATCCTTCTATTTTGCAATTGTTTTGCCAAGTAAACTCCTCCGCAGTGTTATCTATTAAACATTTACTAACGTATCATTACAGGAGTAGTAAGACTCGTAGTTCTTTCCTTTCAAACAAGTGGAATATTTTCCTCTTTGCTGGACAGATGAGTCACAACAGTATCATTACCCTACAAGGACTGTATTGCTGTAGAAAATGCATTCCTCAAAACAACATTTTATTACAGTTATTTACTTTTAGGAACACTCAAATCTTGGTGGATGAAGATAGTTCTAAATAACCCTAAATAAGAAAAACTACATTTTTAACTGGGTTTTCCATCCCTGTAAGTAAATTAGGGAAACAGTACTTCTACTTGAGTAGGATGTTTAAGTACTCTTTCCACCCCTGCTCTTAATGGAGACATTTGCAGTGAAGCACTTTGCACATTTGCACTTTGGAAAAAATGGATCTATATCTCAAATAAGAAACCTCTTATCCTCATTTTGGATATTTTCCTACCACTACATTAACTGAAGGGCCATTACTGACAAACTACTTTAATATCCATTACCTAACATACAGTATGAAAGAGGACTTGACTCGTGTAAGTATTACTATGTATTATTGCATGCATTGCTATTCATGTAATGACAAAGTGTCAGAAACGGTATGTTTTAATTAAGCTGTTAGGGCATCCAAGTGTTACTGTGGAAACGTATAATAAAATGTTTATCTTATCAATTAGGCTATAAGGGGGTAGATACTGTAAGATGGTAATGACATAATATGACTGTTGGAATTAGTAACGTTGATTCAACCCCTTCCCACAGGCAAGCTGCATTTAACAAAGTGCTATCTGCTTCTTAGGCTCACTCATATTTCCTTTGGATGTCATTCTTAGTCCTTGGAACTGTTTTCTTGCATAATGTCTTTTTTTCTATTCAGCTAAATATGCATAGAGCTGTGTGTACGCCCCTGCTTTGACCCCAAACAGTTTTGAAGGCTGCGGATTAATTTTTCTCACATTTGTAATCTATTGGTTTTCACTTCGGTGGTGCCCCAGGAGTCTTGCACTTCTCAGAGCAACCCTGCAGCAATAAAAGAGAAAGCCATGGCTGGAGAAGAGAGTGGAGATATAAGTCTTCATCATACCAGGGAGACAATGACACTTATGAAGACCTATGCCATTTAATATACATCAGCAGCTTTGTTGCAGAAAATGAGTGCAGAAAGCACAATCCAGTGCCTCAGGCAGCTCAAGGCTAGGCTAACCCAAGAGGCAAGAGGAGAAATCAGCCCTGTCTATCAAGGCCACCAATACAACTGGTAGACAGTTGAAATGTTTTATCCTGCTCCAAAAAAACAAACAAAAAAAACCCCTAGAGGAGCGCAGATCTCTATCAAAAGCATATCTCTGGTCCTCCTTCTCCAGTGCTCGGACTTTGGTGAAAACCCAGCTGAGTAGTTGCACTCAAATGCAGTATAATACAGGTTTTTGCAAAGATTTTGAATCACCACAACCACAAGAGATCCTTGATCATACAGTCATAACTATGCACAAAAAATGTTAGGCTGATAGGCCCAGTAGCATGCAACATTTGCTGTGGACTTGGACGTAGGTGAAAGATCATTCGCTCACTGGGAGAAGGGAAAATACAGAAGTACTGCATATGTATGTTCTCTTCTCCGGTACTCGTTCTCAGAGGTTTTGAATCACAGAAACCATGAGAGGTCCTTGATCATACAGTCATAACTGTGCGCAAAAAATATTAGGCTGATAGGCCCAGCTGCATGCCAGATGAGTTGCAGACAGACACACACAACAAAGCACAATATCCCCTTCAGGGTTAGGTCTCAAGGTCCTCAAGGTTAAAAAGACAATATTTAAACTTTTTTTTTTCTCCATTAGTTTCTCCATCAGTATATTTCACAGAAAAAGGAGATGCCCTTCATGTTTTGAACAGTCAATGTAGATTTTCTTCTCATGGTTAAAATGGAAGGGGTAAAAGCTACAGTCTTGCTGAATGTGATCTTTTGTGCACTCAGTGTGTAAGTGTCCGGCTTCTGGTGCAGTAGTGCAGTTTTTTAACCATGCATCAGTTTTTGCTCTCTTGCCACTGCCCAATTATACAGTTTCTTTCCTGTTCATAATCAGTTTTAGAAAGGTGAGGAAAAAACTAATCAAACGTTTATATTTTCGCTAAGCCCTTTTAAGTAATCAATTTAACAGTGACAAGCAATTATTTTCCATGGTTAAAGTGCATGCCATCAATCTGGATTGTCCAATTAGCCTATGCTCAGTTTCGACAGGCACATTTTGCTTGACCTCGTCTGCATGACAGCTGTGGGCATCCTTTAAGAAACTTTTTAATACACAACTTTGCAACTGATCTAAGGAAGGTTTCAAAGTTCGCCTCACACCTCATTTATACAATGCCACTGATAAATACTTGATTCTAACTGACTGAGAGGTGGGAATTGTGTTTGGGAAGAATGGGATGAACAGCATCAATGTATAGAACACATGCAATGTATTTAGAAACAACATGAAACTCACAAGAAGGTACTAGGGTGCAGACCTCCAGCAAGATCGTAGGTGGAAATTATGGGGCTGTTTTGGTCTTAGCCCCGCCCTCGGTGCTGTTGTCATAGGGTGCACCTCTTCTGGTCAATCAGCAAAGAAAACTGGTCAGTGTCACCTTGACCCATGACCAACCTTCCCACTGGGTTTTGTCTTGTTATGTGGATGCATTTGGAAACTATGCCCCTTTGTTTGTGGTAAGCCCTGTATGAGACAAAACCCCTGGACAAAGAATGAAGTGCAGCCAAGGCAAAAGAAATAGCCATCCTCTTCACCAAAAATGCAGCATCCTGGATTTTGCAAAAGAAATAAAAATGATTGAGGGGTAATGTAGGCCGGCTTTATGTCAACTTTACTCTTTTCTCCTGAACTGACTACACATCTGCAAATCATTTTTGATTGAATAGTAGTAAGGTGAGCTGTGACATGCCAGTAAACAAAATGTCAGTAGCTATGATCCAGAAAGCACCAAAAAACATATTGCACTTACAAACACTAACAGACCTTATTTTCTATTTTGTGTGTGTGTGCGTGTGTGCGTGTAGTGGAGGTCAAACCCATCTAAACTCAGTTTTCCTACCCTTTTTTTGTGCAGTAGAGCTTATACAACTGTTGAGGCTTTTCTAAAAAAGTAACTGACAATTGTTTATACTGGAGGCTGTTTGCCTCATGATCACCAGCTGGAGATCATAATTTCTCCTCTTGTTTATTGAAGCTATTTATCAGAGTTTCAGGGGCAAGACCACACCACAACCACACCACCTCTGACATTCCTACACTCTCTTAAACCTCATCTGTGTTTTGTTCTTGTTATTCTGCACCCCACCCCACCCCTCTTTTCTACTCTTTCTCCTCTCCTTTCTCCTGTAGGCTCATGCTCAGGAGCTACAGCAGATTCCCATTCAAAGATTCCCACAACGCAACTGGCACACTACATTCAAGCACTCTTCATTCCATGCATCATCTCACCCTCAATCAATAAACCTTTCAACGCCTTTCCTTGATGGTGTGATCCTCGCTAGTGAGTCACTACATCATGTTTGTGTGTGCTGTATGTGTAGGTACAGTATGTGTGTCCACGCATGTCCTTTCATTGAGCTCCCTTCCACTGCTTTAAAATGTCAGGGAAAACAGTTGTTATCTTGTTAGCGAGATGTTCCTAACAGTCTATCTTTAGCCACTCTCTTCCAATTCTTTCTTGGTGATTCTTCAGCAGTGACGCCACCTCCGATGACTCACTGAGCAACAGACACCAGAGATTATTAATGTTTTTACAGAAATACTTACACAGAAATATCAGCAGTGGTAACCCATGGTAACAGGGATGACGTCACCTGGTGTAATTGATCAACCCTACCGTGGTTTTCTTTCCAAACTTCCAATTAAGCCAAGGCCACAACCCACTGTTTCAGGATATATTGGTTGCTAAGATAATTTTCATTTATATAACACAAAAAGTGTTTTCAATTCATTTACTGCAGCCCTTCCCTGAAAATGTAAGCAGGGATTTTTTCCCCTGAAGGAGATGTGCCTGAGTGGCGTCCCGGCTCATTTGAGAAATGTTACATCATCAGAATGCTTCAGCCCTTGAACTCTCTTTGGTAATCTTTGGTAATAAGCAAGGGGAGAAAAGAAATGGAAAGTTTGCAGAGGAGAAAAGCATGGCTATAATGAACTGGCTTCCTGCAGGGTAATAAAGGTCTGCATCTAATGCCAAGGGCAGCCAGGCAAGCACGAAGACCATTACAGCTGAGAGAGCTGGCTTACAGCTCTGTCTGGGAGGCCGAAAGCAGCTCAGAGATAGCTCCCATTCCCACCCCCGTCTCCTTTTTTTTTTTTTTTTTTTTTTTACTGCACACACAATTACCATGCCAGGTGTCGGACAGTATTTGCTACCTGATTCAAAGAGTAAAGGGACACTAGAAATGCCTGTTTCTTATTTGTATTATTTTTTTTAGTACAAGTGGAGGCTCTTACTCTCTCAAGACACTTTTTATGCATTTGCAATGCTAAGTAAAAGCACAGGAAAATGACAATTTGTATGACAAAATTTACATACCATGTTGGGAAAATAGCTGTCCTCTCGAGACATACTTTTAACTTCCACTTCAGTAGCCAGTGTTAAACACGTTACAGAAAGCATGTAATGTAATTTCAACCCGTACGATTTCATAGAGAGTGAAACTAAATGCTTGAGGCCAAGTATTTTCTAAGTTGGTGTATCATAAAACATGAAAAGAGCCTCAACTTCTAATTGCTGGAACCTTTTTAGCTGTTCAAGGGAAAGGGATGCAATCAAGAGTCATACTGAGATGTCTCTGCACAGAGTAAAATAATTTGCACAAAATGAGATACAGAAAGTCATTTGAAATGACATTGAGGGCTGAAGAGGAAAATTGTGGATGGCGATTTGTCAAGAACTTCCATTAACTCTATTTTTAATTTGCTTGGTCTTTGATCACACACATAGTTACTGTACTGTTGCACTACATGTAAATTAGCACAAACAGGCTGCCCCCTAACCCAAAAATTATTTCATTGTATGGAGAAAGTGCTGTAACTTTTATTTATTATTTCCCCCTTGCAAACTCACAAGCTTGTGTTTTAAACAGGTTTCTAATGTAATGACCTGTCAAAACTTTGAGAGCAATAACACAATAAAATACTATACAGTGTACAGGTGCTCTGCTCGTGAATCCTTTCTTAATCACATCCTCAGATCTCTGGACTGCCCTTCGCTATCCACTGTACTGACTGTAAACCTGTTGCTGCTGGATGTTACTATCATTACCTTGATGTTTATTATGCCCCAGTTAGTACTTTCATAATCTTGGGACTACTCTTGTACATCTGCACAAACTTGTTTCACCTCAAACCTGTACTTTGCACCATTTTACATAACTTCTAGAATCGCAGCTGTGTGCTCTAACTCCATAACTTATTGAAAGTATTCATTCTCTGCAATAATAATACCTCACTGTACGGTTGGTGGACCAATGCACAGTTGGACACTCGCTACCCTTCCCTTTACAGCTGCCATAATATGAAATGGTCATAAATAATGAATCTATTGAGTAATAGAAATTTTACAGTTTCAGATATCTCAAAAAATTGAGACTTGAATGCACATAGTGATTGATTGTTGAATAGGGTGAGCTATGAGTTTTCAGTCTGACTGCTCCAATGTCAAATGACACCCTCTCTGGTACATTTATTATACTTGGCTAATAAAGTTATTCTGATTCTTTTTCTGATATGAGTGTGGCAGAGAATATCCCGCTCTCAACAGAAATACACAGACCAGGCTTTAAAGAGATTAAATCTCTGTCTGATGTTACTGCTTGCTAGAATTAATGATGGGCTACTTCATCTTTTATCAAAGCCTTCCTTTACTTAAAAAAGAAATTGCGACTTAGTGTCTTGAATTTCATGTGCATCTCACTGAGAAAGTGTTTGCCGGCTAATACTTTGGACTTACACACATTCTGAGATAAGCAAATATGAGACGGAATTGAAATTGTTCAAACTGGGGAAAAAAATACACATTTTCTTTTCTAACATAACTTGGTGCTGAAAGTCAACAATATGCTCAACGAGAGAGTTCATTTTCAAACTAATACAATTAGTGGCTTGAGAACATGAAATCCTCTCCAAGAGTCATAAAATCAAAGCCAGAATACAATTAGGCTCTCCTCCAAATATAATCTATTTATCTGCGTATTACCATGTCTGTACCATTAGCAGCTGCATGATGTGAGTTTCTTATTGGGTTGCACTGAACTACATGTCAGAAGTAGGATTTTGATGGAGACGGTTATAGTTGGATGAGAGTCAAAGAAAGTCCACCTCACTGACACTAGAAGTTTAGGAAAAAACAAGACCAGTGAAAAGAAAGGTAATGTGTCCATGAATTAATAAGTGATAAGGTAGGAAGAATACCTTTAGACTGTTAAATGAAATTCAAAATTAAATTCCTTCTAGCTTAAAGCCTGGATTAGTAACCTCCAATCTGTATGCAGGGCCATTTGCTGGTTAAAAAAGCCAAGAATCTCCATGAACAGTGTACGACTAAAATAGAGAACTGATGCCTATTAAACAGGATGTATTCAGTAACACTCCAAAACAATATCTAGTCACTGTTTCACTTCTTATGGCATACTCACTTAAGAACAGATTTTAGAGGAATAGTTTTGTAAAATTTTTGCTCTCCTCTCTGCCATTCAAGGTTAAAAAAAATGCCCCCTGAAAACAGCAGAATTTTAAATTATAAACAACAATAAAAATCATGTTAATCAGGTAAGTATGGTGCAATATGAAAAGGAAAACAAAGAAAAAGACATTTTCTGTTGTAGTGCTGGATAGATCTTAGATGCTAGATAAATTCAACATCAAAAAAAAAAAAAAAAAAAAAAATCAAAGTCACTTTGGTTGTTTTGATCAGATCAGTAGCCATGAACTGAGACAAATACATCAAGGGCCACTTTCACAGTGACTCACCATTGTATGAGGGCAAAATTTTGCAATAATATTAGAAAACAACTAATACTAATAAAACAACAACATAGAATAGAAACAGTTTTATTATATGATTCCTAACACATCCCTCAATCAACAGTCACCATTAATCAGTTTTTATGTAACATTAAATTTACATCTCTTTCCACTGTTATGCTACCAGTATCTGTATTCATCCTTCACAGACTGAGAGATGGTCTTATGTTATTGTTATTATTATTATCATTCATAGTTGTAGTAGTATCATTAATACTAATAGCACTATCAGTAGCAGTAGTAATAGCAGCAATATTATTAGTAGTGGTGGTACTTTTAATTTATTTACTATTTTTAATGATGAGGAAATTTTGAAAAATTTACCAGCAAGTGACATTTTATTTCCAGAGGTCTTTTATCACCGAAAAATTTAACTCATATTTAAAGGCATGAATTGTCACATTCCTTTATTTAACAGCCAGTCTCACATTCACTGCTGATGGTTGTACCAACATGTGCATGTTCTGATCCATATTTGGGAAAACAGTATCTATCCTGAACGCCTTGTGTGCACATTTTAACAAGCAACATACCGGTAACGTTGAGAGGGGCGTGACGGGGAAACCTCACAGCAGCAGTACACACGTGGCAGCAGCCAGAGCAGGCAGCTTTTCTCCCGCTGGCAGAAAATGGGAAACAGCCTCACTGCACATGAGAAAACATTGCTGTAAAAAGTGACAGAGGCTGATATAATCTGTGAACAAGCAGAGGTTAAATGCTGATGCTTCAAGACTGTTTTGATGTAACTGACTTGGCTCTTAATTGACTTTATCCAGTATTCAGTGAGATCTTGACTCAACTGTTAAAAACGCTGACCTATAATTAAAATTTAAAAAAAAAAAAATATAGATCTTTATAAAATATTATAGATGAGCAGTTATA
>OMLB01033754.1:40420-52789 GCA_900302555.1 Myripristis jacobus
ATTCAGTGAGATCTTGACTCAACTGTTAAAAACGCTGACCTATAATTAATTTTTTTTTTTTAAATATAGCAGTTATAAAAAACTATTAAAAAAAAGAAAATTCACTGCATTTGGGAGAGCAGGGCATCCAGTGCAGAGAAAAATAAAGTAAGCACTTCAAACAATTAAACTCGATCATATTCCTCGCAGTTTGTTTTCCATGCTGTGGAAAAGGAAAAAAAAAAAATCAGTTCCCGAATTTCATGGGCTCTGGCAAGTCCCAGGCTATGAAAAGTTCCAGCTCCACCCTTGAAAATCAAAAAGGGCCCCGACATTGTCTGATGATGGAAGAGACTGTGGTCCAGCTGTTGGTAGCTGCGTCAGCAGAGACAGAAGAAATGGTGTCTTCCTCAGTGTTCATGCTCCTCACCTGGTGGGGAGACAGAGGTGGAGGAGCAGGGCTTGGCAGAACTGTTGCCAAAGCACTGCTGGTGTTGGACAGCTGTCAGACTGAGCTATGTCAGGCTGTACTTGGCAAAAAAAGTGTCTCTGATGTCATCATCATGTGTGCTGAAGAAAAGTGGATGAGGAGTTGGGTTCTAGCCCTTACACAGGGACTGATTCCATAGGACTGAATTGGGTGATTTCATGAACACAAATCTGTGTGCTGATAGGCAATGGTTAAGCCAATGGAGCCCATTAGAGAGCAAAGCCTGAACAATGTCTCTCTGTCCACATCAATTCTGATAAACCCAACTGTTCACCCTTTGTGGATTGCATCCTTCCAGGTCCATTATCTGCACAAGGGCTCATCCCATTTTAGCAGGACAACATAGAGACCCCTTGTCCACCTCCACCAGCCTGTCCTCAAAAATGCCAACCTGATATTTTTCAATGGCAACAGGATGCTTCTTGACAGCCTCTCTCTTTTCAACTAGCCAGCTATATGCCATTCATTGACAAATGATTGAAAAAGTGCTCTGCTACCTGTAAGACAAGGCAGTGGGCCTGAGTGTGCTTTCAGCAGACAGTCCGGGAAAAGAATTGCATAGCTTCCTGACAGCCTGTGTCTTCTTAAATAGCCAGGTGTACTCAATACGCCCATGATAAACACTGACATCAACATCTCTGTAAAAGCTTGCTGGACTCAACACTCAAGCCGAGCAAGCAGTTTAGGCACTTAGACAAATGATAATTGGGGTAGGAATTGGCTATTCTAGTGAAAGAGTAAGCAATAGAGTAACAACAGCGTGATTTCACATTCACTCCCTTACAAAGCTACTCCACCATATACAGTATGTCTGTCTCCTGAAAGTGGACAGGCTCCAGCGCTGCCAGCACTTGGCAAATGAAAGAGGCCAGCTGTTGGGATCATTCCAGCTCCCCCGATACCCCTCTGCACTTGGAGTGGCATGCGTGGGTAGAAATCTTCAAGGTACTGAGATACACAAACCCTCTACAACCATAGGAACCACTGAGCTGCTATTAACTAAAGCTGAATTAGCTAAAGAAATAAATAAATGAATAATGGCAACTCACAGACCTCTGCACTACAGCCGGTCTCGGTGGCCTTGGTGTCCTGGGAGACCCCCCCCTTTTTGCAATAGTTTAAAAACATGGGGATACTAAAACACATCTAAGACTTATCTGCATTACATTATTTTTTATGTCTGACGTCTTTGTTAATTCATTAAAATCTATAAAAGACAACTTCCTTTTTTTTTTTATTAATTCCACAACACCTCATACCTTCATTAGTAAAGACGCAAAGTTGTAATGATGAAAAAAGGAAAGTACAGTACATCAAAATGTTCAGCTGCAGTCAGCCTAATGAATTTTTCATTGTTAATGTTCAACATAGATTGAACAAGCTCCATTACATTATTGAATAATAGTCAAGTGCTCTCAAGATGATAAAGCCATGGTAAAATTTATTATTGAGAAGCTTTAGGCTGCAGTATCACAATACTTCTGCCATGAGCTCTTTCTTCCTTAACAAAGGATGTTTGGCTCACAGGTAAAGCATCCGCCTCTCAAGCTCTCTTTTTATGATGACGATGATGATGATGAGGATTATGATGAGGATAACAGCAACATCAACAATAATAATAATAATAATGATGATGATAATAATAATTATTATTATTATCACAAACTCACAAAGATTTGAAAGCTTTTTGTAAAGACTGTTTTGAGAAGAGCTTTAAAAGCAGTGATAGATTTAGCAGACCTAATCTCAGCAGGTAGGCCGCTCCAGAGTTTGGGAGCCCAGACTGCAAAAGGAGTTATAATGCATGATCGTGTTTTCTTGAACGAGATCTTTCCTTGTTATGTTTAAAAATGTTTTTGCTTTTATTCATCTCCTGTCTATAAATGTCCAGTAGGCTCGTGGTCAGAATGTTTTCCTAGCAACAACGAGGTTAATTCAATTTGTCGAGCAAGCTTCATAAATAAGCTAAATGCATTATAACTGTGCATTAGTAACCTGTTTGGAATTAATAGGCTCTCGAGAGAAATTAGCTTCTAAATTTATATTCAAACTGTATGCTGTTAGACTGTAGATACTGCAATACATTTTCAGTCAAAGATGTTAAATTCACACCTTTGGAGGTGCTGAACAACATGTCATAAGTGTCAACTACATTTTACCTACATCCTCCGTTTCCATTTCATCCTCCTGGTCTGTGGGTAGAATTACCATTTGAATCACTAAAGCAATTTCTTTCCAGCGTATCTATCTACTACTATCTATCTACGTCTTTTTTCTGTCTGTCTGTCTGTCTGTCTATCTGTCTGTCTGACTGTCTGTCTGTCTGCAGTGCATCTAATATATCTTACATGTGCACAGGGACAAACTAATCTGATGGAAAGACTAAGCAGTGATTTCTGGCTCCAGACAAGAACTTGTCTCACATGAGCAGTGATGCGGTTTTATAGCTCCCCTGGCACAGAGCAGAACATTTAAAAGGCACGGCTCAAATGAGCTTAGTACACTTTATTACCCATCTGCAAACAGCTTAAGTGTCAAGCAGCACATCCTTGAGTTGGTAATGTTCATAGGCACACTGAAGGATGAAGGCAATTAGCCCTGAGATGTCCACATGGGTAGTACATAACCAAACAACACAAAGCTCTTCTTCAAACTTAAGACTAGTACAATACTGCACAGTCCAACTGTATAGCCTACTTGACTTACTTGTGCATACAGTGCTCGAACTGTAAGCACCATGTGATAGAGGGGTGAAAAAGAGGTGCTGAGTGCCAGATTGACTTTCTAAAACCGAGTGAAAAGTCTGAACTATGCTATTTTTATTTTCATACAAGCACATGAATGGTATTTAAATATACACTGTCACAGCACTGTCAAACATGCACTGTCAGCATGATTACAGTTGCTTGGTTAAAGCAGAGGAGTAAAAAATAAACATCATTGTGTATGACTGTGTTGAGGCAAAACAAATCATACTTTGTGAGAGTCTCATCTCTTGGTGACATATTTTGCCTGCTGTGTCTCTTTCCACTGAGTCCTATACTCTCCCATTTCTTCTTCTACTATTTCCTCTGCTTGCTCTAATGTGCTATCTCTAGTATTATGTGTGCATGATCTGATAATTATTCTGGGGACACAGTAATACTTTCTCACACCAATTCTCTGACCCTCTCCGCACCTATAATGTAAATTGTGGTTAAATTCGAAATAGTGTATTATTCAGGTCAAGGTATTTTTAAGGTCAGTTGGACCTAATTTTGTCAAGAGCGGAAACACAAATGATCAAAATGTGAATGTGGGTTTGACAAATGCAGTGGGAAATAAAAATGGACAGTTGTGACAGCTGTGTTACAGCACATGTACCACAAGTGTCCCTCTGCAGTCATACTTCAGATGTCCTGCTGTCAATCATCCTCTGCACGGCCATTGTCTGTGTGATTCTAGAGACGATCCAAATTGCCTTCAGACCATATAATCCATGTATAGAAGCAGCCAAAGAATACAGAGATTTTCTTTTTCTGTCCTACAGGAAGTTCTTCACTTTTCACAATGTGACCTCAGAGTTATCAGGCTTACTTGAGTAGGAGCATGCAACAATGTTTTCAGCACTATTGCCTTAGTTCAGTCCATTCAAAGTTTGAAGGTCCTGGAAACACATTTGTATTTCAAGCAATAATTTTTGATGTCCACGGCAGTATTTTTATGTCTTCAGCTGATCAAAGGTCAAACTGTCAAAGCAATCTGGGTTTCAGGACAGACTAGTCTCTCAACACCTCAAGTTTTTATTTTTAAATCAATTATTTGTTGTCAAACTTTTTTCCAAATCTTTTTTTTTTATTTAATTTATTTATTTTTACCCTTTATTCATCCTGGCACAGCTTTTGAACACACAAAGGTCCAGTATTCCTACAATAATCTGCTTTTGGTCACTGAGCAGCATATTCTGGAGCCACTGTATGGTGCCTTGCTTTGCTCAAAAGAAACCCAAAAGTTATTCAGTTTACTTGACCAGATTTTCCCGGTCAGTTTGCAGAATGAAACCGGTTATCTTGAGGTCACAAGCCTGCATCTTCAATGTTTAGGCTACTGAGTTTGAAATGGAAATTGTCTGGGGAGAAAGTGCATCCCAGGAGACTGAAGGTTGGCAACTGCATTGCTGAAAGCAGATCCTCAGTGATAGGCCTTCTCAGCACACAGTACTGCAACATTTAGACCTCACCTTCATGTCAGCCATCTACCATGCTCCTATTTATCAACATACTTAAAACTCAGGGGCTGGGAGGAAGGGAGGGGGCCGCTACATGAGAAAATCCCTGCTATTAAGCTGATGCACAAGGGCAGTGATGAGTCATTTAACTCTGCTTAAATGACCCAGAGGGATCTAGGCATAGGCCATCATCTCATTATGACCACTTTCGGCCTCTGTCAAAAGCTGCTCTGATGTGAGTGGGGTTGATATTTGTCTTTTTTTTTTTTTTTTTTGCTGTTTGCTTATTTGGGCTGACACACTATCAGGGGCTCACTCAATATTGTTAGACACCCACTTGATTTGTTTGTTGTTTCATGTATTACCCAAGTGGTTAAACATAGTTGCTGTCTTTTGATGAGCTTATTATTATTTCCACTACATAAGATTTGACCTACATTGATTTTCATCAGAGCACATCCTCATGTATGGTGTTTACTGTTTGTTTGGGGCAGATACAAAATCTTGAGAGACTAAAATCTACAGTGTTTTACCGGATGGAAAACATCTGAAAAGCCGATTACCGGTTTCGTTAAGTGGAAAATGATGATCATTACAAGCAATCAAGATTGGCTTGTTTGCATACTGCAGGGAAGTTAAGCAGCTGTAATTACAGCACTGGGCATAGGGGCTTTTTGGGAGAGATTACATCCAATAGATGGGGATGAGTCAAATGTGGTTTAATGCCAGAACTGTCAGGGGACCAATTGCTTTTCAGCACTCTCTGATGCAGTGTATACAACTTTTAAAGTTTTTAAAATCAACAATAGGTCATATCCATAGTGTGAAACGAATAGAATGTTCTGCCAGGTAATAAAAAATGGAATTTGATTACTGCTGATAGCAAGCATTAATTTTAACACCACTGCTATTTCTACTACTACTACTACTGGTACTACTGTATTTATACCAAAAAGAGTTTTTAATACTTATTTAATAGAAATCTAAAGGAATTACAATTTGTTGTGCATAAAAATTAGGAATAATAAAAAATAGAAAAACAAAAGTTCAGGTTTGAGAAACTTGAAATATATAACCATATTTCAAAAAAAAAAAAATGTAGAGCAAAATTATAAAAGTACATTTAAAAAATATCTAAATGATGAAACTAACTAGTCTACATTAAATTTCAGAGGTAAAGCATTTAACAGTTCTAACTGTGTAGTGATCCTCTTAAACATACAATATGCTAATCATATGAATGTAAAACTATTGGGATTGTTTTTCTTTTTTCCTCCAAAAGTCAGTGCAAAAAACATGTAAATGCAAAAAGGAGGGAGGTAAATATCAGAATCCTAATCATTTTGATCACCGAGTTCATTGTCATCTTACAGGTTTTCACAGTGCATACTGCCACTCGTGACACTGTGCACACACTTCATAGTGGTAAAGTCACATCACACAGAATTAATCAGCAGAGATGGCCTCTGTTGCTTGCACTTCCCACTGCTCTAAAAACTGAATTCAAAAACTTCTGCCACTGACTGCTTCCAGGGTCAAGAGTATTAACACACACTGGAAAAGAGAGCGCTTCTGCTTGAGTTTTTTTTCCATCAAACTGGCAGCTTTCTGTAGACATCCCAGCACTGTTTCTGACATGTTGCTCCCTAAAAGCATAGTTAGAGAGATGAAGGTTACATGGTGGGAGTGTCTCTGTGACATGCATTCAGAGCTGACGCCACTGGAACCTCGACCCCAGCGGTCAGAGGGCAGCGTGCATCACCGAAGGTTGTCAGAATAGATTAGATTTCAGTGTTTGTTCCCCAGAGTATTTGCTGTTGTTTCCTTGCCAGTTGCTTTCCTTGTACCATGTTTTTCTCCTACATATGCTCCCTTACATCTTTTTTTACTTGAACGAGCCTAAAAGCTGATTGGAGTGACTTGCATGTGTTGCGCGGGGATGGAAGGAAGACGAGGGGTCTTGACCGCAATCTTGGTTAACATTTGTTTGTGGTGCTTGGACACAGTGTTCAATAAGCAGAGAGAAAGCAACAGTTTTATGTCTTTCAACTAACCAACCCATCTAAACAATATGATGTTAGCTACAGGGGGGCTCTTTGATGCACCGTTTATGCATTAGTTATTAAAATCTTTTGTTTCTTCTCTTTATTGGATATCAGATCTTTGTTGAATAGTATTTGCAAGCAATTCCTAGCTTATATTTTTGTGACAATCAACAGGAAACAATGAAAATCAGCACAAAATGGCTTTATTGTGCATAATCTGAACCCTAAATCCTCTGATGACACATTTATACTTCACAGATTTTTGTGATCAAGAATCTGATCCTTAAAGAGGTTATTGTAACAATGTTTAATAACATTAAGTATTGGCAATATTCTTCCTCAAATATCTGTGCTGTGCAGTGTAATGGCCAGGAATCTCATGTTGTATTTAGTGAAGTTGCTATGTTCTCTGTTCCAGTAGTGGTTATTATAGTACAGCTAGCTGTCCAAACAGTGAGCTTGTTTTACAGTTGGACAGAGCTGGTGACCTTAGCTGCCAGCTGTGGTCTCATCTATAATCCTACAAGCTCAACAGAACATCGCCCTCATTCATGATGAACTGTACTGGATCGGCATGCACATGCCCAAGCCAACCAAAAACAGCTGTAGGACAATTTCTCAGCTTTGAGTCATAACAACTGTGGATGTAATCGAGTGTGCGCCTCCATCACCATCTATATTCTCTGTATAGTATGTTAAATATTATTACTGTGTCGGCTATGTTGTCTAATATCCCTTAAAAATGACCGTGGTCATGCTGTGCATTGATATCAAACATTTTGTAATAGCAGGTGTCAGCGTTTTCACATAGTGGGTATACAATTTTGTGCCCTGCTGTGAAGAGAGATTCTGTCAACTGAATTACACAGAGTGAAAAGTAATCATTTATACCCAGGACAAATTGTTTATGCACTGTACAGTCCTCGGGATAAACAATTTGGTTTTGCACCTATATAGTATATAGGTACTGCTTTTGCCATATAAAAGCAGTTTGTCTGTGGACTAAGTGTAAATAATCGCTGAGTAATTACCTACCAGCTCTCTGTGTTTCCATATTCACAGCAGGGCTTTGTCCCCCCATTTTGTATTGCTTACATGGCAGGATCAAAAGCTGTGGAGGGGAGATATCAAGCCAATGCCTGGATCTGTGTGCTGAAAGAAGTGTTCACCCTGGGGGCAGCGCAGACAACACCTCTACTTTCATCACCGGCACGGGGCTCCCTCAGAGCACAGGATGTCGAACAATGCTTGCAAGAAACTGATGGCCCCCTTTTTCTCAGTGGTGCCACAAGTGTATCATGCTGCAAGTGAACACTTTTACTGCTGTGTTCCCCTCTCAACAAACCAAACAACGGCCCTGTAGGACACAGCCGAATACTTTACATGGTTTCCAACTGCCTCCTGCAGTGAGCCACAATGCGCCATCGCAAGGCTGCTGAATTATTGAAAAACGAATGCTGATTATTCTAACTTGGGGTGACGAAGTTAAAAGGACAAGAAACTTGACGCCTCTGCTTGTTATCCCTGTGCCACTTTGTCCAACTTTCCATCCTCATTTACTTATTCTCTCCTCCAACCAAACAGGTGCTGGCATCTTAAAAGACCATGGGGTAAGTGTCAAACCAACGCATGCATTTTTAATCTTAATGTGCCATATGCTGGAGTAAGACAGCTAACATCAAGCTAATTACCATGCTGGTCTGCAGGGATACAGGCTGTTTCCATGGACATATCATCCTGAAGGATCTCTCCTATCATTTTAGAGAGGGAGGAAACACAGTAAAGCTTTTGAGGACTCAGACAAAATTTTAGTTGTCAACTTGCCATCATAGCATCGTATAAAGTCAAAAAGCTGTACAGTTTTATATAAGATGAAAACATTTGTGTTAAATTGAACAAAACACACATTTTAATATAAAATCACAAGACATGAAGACTTGTTGTGTTTATGTAAACACAATTTGATAAGGTTTCATACAGAAGGTGGCAGAGGAAACAGCCACACAAAGACATGCATCTGTACATGGAAGAGGGATGCCTGATTGATAACATTTTTTTTCTTTCCAAAGTTATGCCCAGCTCACATACTGCAGGACCTGTCAACAGGGGTAAACACAACCTCCTCTAATGAGCAAGCTGCAAGGAGGCAGGGGGAGAGGATTCTTAGACAGTGGATTAGTGAATGCTGTGGTTAGGTTGTCTCCCGAGGGTGCTTACATCCACACACAGTCAGAGTCACAATGACAACGCTGCCAAGGTCACACAAATGAGTCAGGTGGAATGGCTCACAGCAGGGAGAAGCAGTGCAACTGTCCTCCATCCGTCATGGCCTGACACACTTTGACTGTAGTGACATGATGCCAGCCCCCTCTTGGTGCCCAGTGCAAAAAACTGGACAAAATGCCTTTGAGAACAGCAGATGTTTCGGATGTTTTCTCAAGTCCTGGAGTGTACCATAGAGTCAGAGATTTACTTTGCATTAATTATTGAGGAGGGTATCAGTGCGCATCAGTGTTATCTTTGTTATCGCACACCAAGAAGGACACGGTTTCCAGTCCAGGCCCAGGAGTTTGCAAGTGTTAATGTCAGTTTTGATCCCACAGTCCCAAAGACATGCAGGCCAGGTGGACCGGCAACTTGTCCAGGGTCAACTCAGAGACTTTTTTTTTTTTTATTAGGAGGTGACAGGACACTCAGGCGCCATCTTCAAAAAGAGACTAGAGGATTACAAACAACAGCACCTAATTCCTAAATCTCTGAATGGGAAGGTTTCCATATCTAACATTATGCTGTATGTATTATCACCTATATTTTATATTAAGGACACTGAAATTGCATAACAAATTTGGTGATAAAAGCAGAATTAGTGCCACAGAAAAACAATATTTTCTACTCACCAGAACTTCTGTGTATGTGCTATCCTCAACCCCAAAAACCAGCAAGATTTCCACATTCTCGTTTGTGGCAGACCTTGTTGTTACTATGGTAACTGTAAACAGATCTCGGAGAATATCAAAGTTATGCAGCTACACTAGTTTGCTGATGTTGATGGTGCTGCAATCTTTAACTTTTCAAATTTTCCCATGGTACACTGATGGAGCGCCCTGTGTCCTCCTATTATATAAGTCTCTGGTGTTTTCCTCCCTTCTTCCCATTGAATTCCCCCATCACTCTTAATAGGAATCAGATCAGCTTTGCAGCACGGCAAAGGTTTTAGGTTATAACAGAGGTATCATTTACAGTATTATTGGTTACTTGAAAAGTGATACATAGATGAACTAAATCTAAAATGATGGAAGTCATTATGACATATGAGCCTTTATTTCTTATAGGATGGCTTTGGCCAAGGTGCTTAAAAAACTGTTTTCAGGCAATTAAGTATAAAACAGCCAATACCTTAGTGTACCTTCCACTGCAGCTATATTGGCAGTGACATCAAGACAGAATAAGGTGCTTACTTTGTGAGAAATAGTCTGTCCCAGCAGGCAAGCCTCCATAACCACTACAATTGTAGGAGGGATAAGCCAGCACAGCTCTAATTAGTCCAACAGAGGCACTCTTAAGAACAGCATCAGAGCCAGGGGTTGAATAAATGCATACAAATCTACAATAGAGAAAAGTATGGTAATATTCCCTCCATTGTGAGTGTCTCTAAGCTGAAGCACTCGTCTATAGGAGCTCTACAGTGTGTGAGAGCCTTTTATGATAAGCTGGATGCACCTATTCAATTTGCTGATTAAAGTCACATCAGGCAATGCTCCCGACAGCTGAGCTCTAGTGAAAAGATAAAAGTCTGAAATCCATGGAATCAGTTTCAAAAAGCTGCCATCTTTCCAGACACCAAGGAGGGGGACTGCTACACACATGCATCAAAAGAGATTCTATATCCATATTGAAAATCTGTTCATTTAAAAATAAAACCGCTCCTTTGTACTGTGAGGATGTTAAGAGGCCTCTCTGTTGCTGGATACTCTCAGGCAGCCCAGGGACAAAGAGGATGGATCTGCCTTCAGTGTTTTATCACAACAGATGGTGCCAACATTGTCTGCCTCCATCACTCTAAAAGTCCAGAGGAAGACGGACCTTTATGAAAGCACAGCAGTCACCTCCCAGGTTTCTGCCTCTCAGTTCATCTACAATATGACTTTTCATGTTCAACCTCAAACTGTTCACTAAGGCTCATCTCCCGAAGGAGGGACTCATATATGTGTTTCAAATCAGAATCACCTGAACATCGATACTAATGCAACAAGGAAACATATAAAGCTGACAAGAGCTCATAATGTACATTGCAGTGAGATACACCATACAAATGTCTTTCACTTGGCAAAAATAAACGCAAAAAGATAGTGTAAATCTACTGCACTAGGGAAGTCAAATCTATATAAAGCTTGCTCAGCTGATTCAGCCTTCCTTCTTTCTTCCTTCTTCTTTCTCATCTAGCCTATATCCCATATAACCCATATATCCACATATATCCATTTGAACCCATATATATATGGGTTCAAATGGATATCGATATACACTATATTGCCAAAAGCATTCGCTCGTCTGCCTTCACACGCACATGAACGTGAATGACATCCCATTCTTAAGCCATAGGATTTAATATGATGTTGGCCCAACCTTTGCAGTTATAACAGCCTCAACTCTTCTAGGAAGGCTTTCCAAAAGGTTTAGGAGTGTGTTCATGGGAATTTTTGACCATTCTTCCAGAAGTGCATTTGTGAGGTCAGACACTGATGTTGGACAAGAAGGCCTGGCTTGCAGTCTCCGCGCTAAATTCATCCCAAAGGTGACCTATCGGGTTGAGGTCAGGACTCTGTGCAGGCCAGTCAAGTTCTTCCACACCAAACTCGCTCATCCATGTCTTTATGGACCTTGCTTTGTGCACTAGTGCGCAGTCATGTTGGAACAGGAAGGGGCCGTGTCCGTCTTCCCACAAAGTTGGGAGCATGAAATTGTCCAAAATGTCTTGGTATGCTGAAGCATTAAGAGTTCCTTTCACTGGAACTAAGGGGCCGAGCCCAACTCCCGAAAAACAAGCCCACACCATAATCCCCCCTCCACCAAACTTTACACTTGGCACAATGCAGTCAGACAAGTACCGTTCTCCTGGCAACCGCCAAACCCAGACTCGTCCATCAGATTGCCAGACGTAGAAGCGTGATTTGTCACTCCAGAGAACACGTCTCCACTGCTCTAGAGTCCAGTGGCGGCGTGCTTTACAACACTGCATCCGACGCTTTGCATTGCGTTTGGTGATGTAAGGCTTGGATGCAGCTGCTCGGCCATGGAAACTCATTCCATGAAGCTCTCTATGCACTGTTCTTGAGCTAATCTGAAGATCACATGAAGTTTGGAGGTCTGTAGCTACTGACTCTGAAGAAAGTTGGCGACCTCTGCGCACTATGCGCCTCAGCATATGCTGAGCCCGCTCTGTGATTTTACGTGGCCTACCACTTCGTGGCTGAGTTGCTGTCGTTCACAATCGCTTCCACTAAGTTATAGTACCACTAACAGGTGATTGTGGAATATTTAGTAGCGAGGAAATTTCACGACTGGACTTATTGCACAGGTGGCATCCTATCACGGTACCACGCTGGAATTCACTGAGCTCCTGAGAGCGACCCACTCTTTCACAAATG
>OMLB01033755.1:0-33668 GCA_900302555.1 Myripristis jacobus
GGAGAGAGTGGGTGTGGGTGTTTATGAGTCTGCATGGGTGTGTTTCTCGATGAGCAATATTGCTGATGGGGGGGGAGAGGGCAGGGACTCCACCTGCTGCCACCTGTTCCTCTGCCCCGTCTTATAAAAGCTGCTCCCTCAGAGTCTCCAACATCACAGGCACCTTGGACTCTGCTGACACTCAGGCTGAACCACGATCTGGACTTACAAACATCTCACATTCAACACCGAGGACTTCAGCAAGGCTGCCCTAGAAAGCAGATCTCTGAAGGCTCCTGAACTGAACCTCTCTCACAGCTTCATTTACTCGTAGCTGAGGGTTTTCTGGTCATCTCTCTCAGATTAGGGGATTTAAAATCAACCAAAAAAAGGATGAAGTCCCGTCGGCCCAGCTGCACCGACTCCGGATCCGAGTCGTCAGAGTCAGACTCCAAGAGCCCAGAGAAATACGAGACCGCCACGCGGCGAAGGATGGCCGCCAACGCCCGCGAGAGGAAGAGGATGCAGGGTTTGAACACGGCCTTCGACCGCCTGCGCAAAGTGGTGCCGCAGTGGGGCCAGGACAAGAAACTGTCCAAGTACGAGACCCTGCAGATGGCCCTCAGCTACATCATGGCCCTCAACCGCATCCTGACGGACGCCAGGAGGCACAGCGCTCCCCACAGACAGTGGCTGGACCTGCAGTTTGACTGCGTGCAGCCCGAAAACTACGCCTGCCTCATGAGGTACAACTGTCCCGCCGAGGAGGAGTACATCCACTCGGCGTTCACGTATCAGTTTGACGGCCACCAGGTGCAAACATGAGCTGCTCTCGTTCGCTCATGGTGTTGGGTGTGAATGACATTTTTTTAAATGTGCTTGCATTATAATAATACAGGCCTTTCCTCTAGTTAGGGAGTAAGTAAATACATCTGTATTGCAATTATTTATTTATTCATTGCCAGTCTTTGTATGACAATCAGAAAGGTTTCTATTTCAACTTCAAATCTTTTGTTTACTTGTTTTTGCTTGTAAACCCAGCCAATGTTGAGCAGCTTTTGTTCGAGGTGTAGCAGCCAGTTCAGTGAAAGAAGAGTAGTGGGACTAGTGTGACCATTAGATTGTACTAAAAACATAGGCAATAATGTTCTCTTATCAATTATTTTGATATGGCCCCTAAAATTGTGTGCAATTTCCAGTGGATGCTGAGTAAATCTTTGTGGTCCCTCAAAATAGTGTCATAGTCCCAGTAAATAAGCAACAGTATATATTTTGTGGAGGTGTAAATAATGTTTTCTAGTCTTGAGATGTAGACTTGAATGACAGTATTGTGCGCAAGCAGACTTCTATTTTGTTTAATTATAGTTTTTGATGTAAAATAAAAACTATTTTTTATGAAAAAACGTCTGTCTTGGTTGTCTTTAGTAAACTTTCCTTCTCCACTGAGTATAATCCAAAATATGTAGGTGAAGATCATGCTGTGGAGAAGGATTTTATTTTCACTTTTATTTATTTATCCTATGCAATTTCTTTTTTTATGAGCTGGTGGAAAACAATGAAATGTACTGTTCACTCCTTTCTCATAAAACTCTGGATTCAAACTTCACATTGAAAGATTCCTGGCCGGGATCTCACAAAAATCTCACAAAAAATTACACATTTTCAAGATTTATACTGGCCAGATTTAATGGTGAATATCCAGATTGTTTAAATTTCATGAAATTTGAGGACACAACAGCCTTGAATAAATCCAAGGAGCCACTTGTTCTCCTAATTAGAAAACGCCGGCACCTCCAACCCTCATAACCTCACTGGTCTCCTTTACATAATACCGAAACAAGGATTTTTGGAGGAGAGCAAGTAATTTACAGCATATCCCTTTGTTTTGCGTGTGTGTCAGGTTCTCAGCGGGAGTGATGGCAGGTCACGTCCGCTGCTCTGCCTCGCTCTGCAGCCCGGGGGGAATAAATCAGCCTTTTGTCCTGAGCTCCTGCATGAGGAGATAAGACACACTGTTACGTCAACCCGGGACCAAAATATAAACATATAAAACGGACGTCTTTTGGAGACTAACATTTGCACCTGGTAACAATCATCAAGCTGTGTTCTTTCTAGGGAAAAATAGCCTACTAGTGGTTAGTTGTACCAAATCAGTGACGGATTTATCTATCTATTATCTATCAGAATGAAACTCTATTGTTGGATTTTCCATTGTAATAGTGAGATTTCAAAAAGCAGAAATGCCATATGAGACACAACTGTTCATTGTTACGACTTTAAATGGCAAAGCATCATCCACGGAGAAGTGATCGTTACAAATTTGAAAAGGCTGCCATCGTGGCACAAGCCACAGCCGATTAGGAAGCGCCTGTGTGCCAGATCAGGCCCCGGCTTCCACGGAGGAGCAGAAATTAAACTCCATTGTGGGGTAATGGCTGTGTGTAATCGCTCTGTTCGGAGCCACTGAAGCATGAGTATCCATGGTTGGACCCAAACTCTATCTGCATTAAGTATAAGACATCTTCATCAGTGTGTTAATTGCATTGTTCCCATCTATACACATCTTATTAGCCTGCAGTTAATTTGATTAGGTGGGTAACATTTGGAACTACTTCAAGATCAACATCCACTCTGTGTATTGATGCACACAGCTTTAAAAAAAATCATAATAATAATAAACACAAGGATTTTGGAGAACACAACATGTTTTTTTGTTAATGTCTTAATTGAATTAATCAAGAACATTGAAGTATAAGTGTGAAAAGATGTGGAGAGCCTGGGCCTACACATGCAAGGTGGCAAACGCTGGTACAGATGGCCGTAATGATTCAAATGCTGAATGTTTGCATACCTAATAAATGCTTTTTGACAGTTGGCATGTCAGAAATGAATGGAGGGCAGAGTCAAAAGTGCGTAATGCTAATGAGGAGGCGACCATCAGAGACTCGCTGCAATTATGCTCTTCATTAATTCAGTTGCAAGCCGTAAACAGTTGGCGATAGAAAATATAGCCGACATGCAATCAATTGATTTCCTCAGCGGGGGAGCTTTATTGGACGAGCTGGTAATCAATAGCAACAACAATGTGCCCAGCATGGAGGCAATTGAGACTCCCAAACAAAATTAAAATGTGTGACATCTACTGAATTACTTAACTTTACAGCAACAGAGCGCTTTCATCATGAAACCCTAAATTAATCCTATTAGCTGTTTTTAATGTGCATGGATGTTGTCGTTCCACAAGAATTTTTTTGGTTAATTAAAAGAAAGATGATCTATTATAGTGTAATGTATCTTAAACTTAGGTGGGACAGTTATTTATATATCTCCAGCTCTTTTCTGCTTTTAGATTTCAGGAGGGTTGTGAGGCAAAGCAAATAAAATGCAAATTTGTGCATGTGTTGTTTATTTAAGATCAATTCTGTTATGCCAATTTATTTCTAATATTCTGCATCTTCTTCTAAATCACTCATCAAAACTTAGTTTTACAAGATAGCTTTCTTGAAGTAATCTGTTGTTACTTATCCATTTTTCACTACTAATATTTTTACCGTATTTATTGCACAACTTGTTTTAATTTTTACTATATTTATTGTACATTCTATGTACCACGTTACTTATTATGCTCTTATTATGCTGGTGTCTATCTTTTTTCACTTATGTTATGTTATGTAAAGTACTTTGTAACTATGTTTTGAAAAGTGCTATACAAATAAAGGTTATTACAATATTATTTCCTTGATTATGTGTATGTTCCTGTAAACATGCACTTTTTACTTTCTCTATTGTAATGAAATGTCTCCTAAACTTAAGTAGGACAGTTACTTCACACCTCTAGTTCTTTTCTGCCTTTACATTTCAGGAGCGTTGTGAGGTGGTAGGAAAAGGAAGCAAGTGGAATGTAATATTTGTGCATTTACTGAAGATTAATTAAAACCTCTGTAATGCTTGTTTAAGTATAATATTATTTCCTTTATTAGAGGTGTATGGTAGTGGACACTGTAATCAAAGAAGGTTAAAAGATGTTCCCGAGTCTGGAATATGAAGTTTTACGGGGCTTACAGGGATTAGATCAGACCAAATCAGGTAAAGGAACATAGAAGGCTAAAAAGACAAACCACCACAGATAAACCACTGCCTGTTATACTTTGGTTCATGTTATGTCAGCACAACACATGTGCTGTGTTATCACCATTACAGCGGGTCTCAGTCTCAAGACTACAGCAGCACCTAAAAGAGGATGAGCAGCTCCTCCCTCAGCGCTGCTTATGTCATCGACTCTTTATAGCCGTCCCACCAGCAGGTGTTCACCAGCCCAGGCTGCTCCGCTTCACTTGACTCTTTTCTTTTGGACGCCAGGAAATCCAGGTGACCCGCAGCATGAAGTGCCTCAACAACCGGGCCGAGAGCCACCTGACCGGGCAGGTGGAGTGCGAGCTGGAGAGCGTGGGGAACGGGGCCTGGGTGAACCAGGGTTACTGCGGCACCCCTCCACCACTGCCCCGGGCCGTCAGCACCATCTACAACCCCCAGCCCCTCTTCCAGGGTCCCAGTGACGGCATGTGCAAACTGGACACCCCGAGTCCTTTCCCAGAGGAGCCAGAGCCCCTGAACCACAGTCTGGTGAAGAAACGTGGAGGCTGCTGCTCCTTCATCAAAGGTAGGAACCCTCTTCCACACACGTGCTACAGTGTTTTACCATTTCTTTTAATTAGGGGTGTAACTATTCACCAACTATAAACTGGTTCAAGAAATAAACATGAGCTGCTCTGACCTCGGTCCGAATCACTGTTATTATGCTTTTTATTTTAGAATAAATTATGTTTTTCTCATTTAAAAGAAAAAAGATAGCCTTACATTATTGCACATTTATTTCTACAAGTAGTGCCTTGGATAAATAAATCACAAATGAGTGACCTGGGTGACTTGAATGACTTGAATTATATCTCTGTGAAAGCCAAACACTCACACCCCTCCCTTTAATAAGTATGGGTCATATGACCAGTTTTGTGAATATGGATTATGCATAATTTAGATCTTGACAAATATATTTATTTCAGTGGAGTCTTCCTTTGGTCTTGGTTCAGTCTAGGGGTCTCGTGATATATCGGTATTGACGACGGCTGTGATATTTCAAAAATGAAATATTGATATAATACACGTGATAATATCATGCAAATCATCCAGCAGCTTTTAATTTATTTCCATTTCTTTCCATTCTTGCTTTGTCTCGATCCCCTGACCCTCCTAACCCATACGTGCACACACACACCGTCACACACACACACTTGACAGTTACTCTCTCCACCTCCCTACACTCATATTTTGAGTGCAATTCATTTGCCAAAAGAGAGAATGTCGCGATAACATCCTCAACGTGAATTCTTTTGGTCGTGATAACCATGCAGTGAAAATCTGATATTGTGATAGCCCTGGTTGAACCTGCACTACTTGACTCAGTCTGCAAAATGAGTCTCCAAATCCTATACAAAATACAGAGTTCTCAGTAAGACAGCAATCATATTTAGGGAAATAATTTTTTACAATATTTCCTACAGGGCTGTGGGGCACAACGCTGACTGAAAACACTTCAGACAACAGGGAACTGTTTGTGCGGACCACGCTGCGGGAGTTACTGGTCTACGTGGTCTTCCTCGTGGACATATGCCTCTGTAAGTCGACTTTCAACACCATCTAAACTTGAAAATTATGTTTGCACTACGAGGGTCTGTAACTTACAGTGTGCACACTAACCATTTGAAACATCCATTTACCGTCAGAGCTATTAAATTGTTTAAATATTAGCTCAGTGATAATATAGATGATTAATGTGATTAATTGCTACGCATACGCAGACGATAGAAAGACGATAAAAGTGCACTAATGAATGTGTGTGTATTTGTGGTTATGAGATTTGAGTTTGGAGGGATGGTGTTATATTACAAGATACAAAACACCGTACGCATCTCTGGGCCAAACAGTATTTGCAAGTAAATATTGACATTTAACTTGCATGCAGTATCACATGAGTGGAAACTTACTTTATTGGGAAAACTCTGTATAAAGTCAAGAAAACTTTCAAAAATATGAAGTTTACTAAATTTACTTGTTTACTTGCGTCACTTTCTGGCACTCTCTGTACTGTCATGTGTAGCAACCGCCACTCATCTGGCATCTAAGTAGGATAAAATAAACCATATACAGTATATATTAATGCTCTTTATGCAATAGTGAATCAGTGCATGGATGTATACCATACATGAATCACACCATGACATGATACTGTGCCAAACTGTGGAAAATACTTGAATACGTGGATAAAGGCAATTTGGAGGTGAATTTCAGTTTGATGCACAATAAATTACATTGCAAAGTATTTTCAGTGAGGTGTATTGTGTATTTTTGTTTTTTGTGCCTGTAATTGTGTACTTACAGATGCCTCCTTTGGGATATTTGCATGTATATTTAGGAAAGAAACATTGTTTCGGCTGAGCTGATCACTTATTTGAAGTGCTAACCATGTATATTTTGGAAGGATGTTACTGTATTTGCCTGTTTGGAGAGACGATTTGTCATCAGCTGCTTCCCTTTGCTTTAGTGCCTGGTGCATGCCCGCCCCATCCCCTCTGGATACAAGGCATTGTCCAGCCAAACATTAGGAGTGAAAGGGACAGCTCTCTTGCCTTTCACTGATAAGAGCATTGGCCTTAGCCATTGTTGCTTTGGCTGGGTTGGATTTACATTGTTTGAGGAGGCTAATTGCGTCAGGCCAGTATAGTCTCCTCTTCAAACAAATTACCGCCTCTAATCTGGGTCTGTTTGACTGCTGCGACATAAACACGGCCACAGAACAAGTCTTGAATGAGGCTTTGCGTGCCTGCCTCTGATCTTCCTTATCTTGGACCTTTGAATGGGGTGATGTTTAGAGCTGAGCCTGAGCAAAGCCTGATACCAAGCGACAGTGACGGGGCATAACAATGTGATGATGCTGTCTTTCAGTGACATATGGCATGACCAGCTCAAGCACCTACTATTACACCAAAGCCATGACGGACCTGTTTGTGAATACAGCCGGTGACCGCGGGGTTAGGTTTCAGTCTATTAGCACCATGGCCGACTTCTGGATTGTGAGTTGCCTCCATATTCACCAATCACCATGATCTGTGTCAAATCAACAAATATCAATAGGCTGGATGGTAACTTGAAGACAAATATGCTGTAGATTGTGGAATTGATTAACTATGACACATACATTTCTTTACCTGAACAGTATGTCCAGGGCCCACTGCTGGACGGCCTGTACTGGACAAAGTGGTACAATAACCAGTCCCTGGACAGCGGAGACAAGTCCTTCATCTACTATGAGAACATGCTGCTGGGCGTCCCCAGGATGAGGCAGATCAAGATCAAGAACAACTCCTGCAAGGTCCACAGTGACTTCCAGGACGAAATAACCGGATGTTTCGATGTCTACAACGAGAAGAAGGAGGACGACTTTGCCTTTGGTCTCATCAACGGCACTGCGTGAGCATCACTCATTCTCTATTCGTGTCTAAAATGCAAATTCTCCTCCTGGATATGCTCTTGGACAAGAATTACAGAAAAAACGAACTGTATTTTTTTTTCTTTTTTAGTAGTTGAGTAGGGGTGTAACAGTTCAATAAACCCACGGTTCAGTTTGTACTCTGGTTTTTGGGTTGCAATCTTGGTTTTGGTTCAATTTGTTTTGTACATAAGGGAGAAAAAAACTATTGCCTTTTCTAATGTTCTCTGTATTTTGTCCTATTTGCAAAAATATCATTTTTTCATTCAGAATTCATTCATTTGAATACACTATTTAAAATAAATATAAAAATACTTTCTGTATATTCATAAATTCATCAGCTAAGTGTGTGGATGTGTTTGTAACAGTGCACTTTTAACCTTCCAGTTCAAAACATAATGAAAACACATGGTCAGGTAACCCTTAGTAGGTCCAACCATCACTGGTGAGAACTGTACCGTGTATCGTGAATTGAAAGGCTCAGTTTTACACAACTGTTGTTGATGTGCGCTTTGGTTTGTTTGCTTCTCCAGCTGGACTTACCAATCAGAAAAGGAGATAAAGGGCTCAGCTCACTGGGGCTTGCTAACGACGTACAGTGGAGCGGGCTACTACCAGGACCTGAGTCAGACCAAGGAGGAGAGCGCCGCCATACTGACGGAGTTGATGAACAACCTGTGGCTGGACCGAGGGACCAGAGCGGTCTTCATCGACTTCTCCACCTACAACGCCAACATCAACATGTTCTGTGTCATCAGGTAAGGAGAGAAATATCATTTTAAAGCTGTGGGAAATCCCATGTTGGTTGACAAAAGTGTTCACCTTTTCTTGCAGGTTGCTGGTTGAATTCCCAGCAAGTGGCGGAGCAATCCCTTCCTACCAGATAAGAACAGTTAAACTGATTCGCTACATCACCTACTGGGATTACTTCATCCTCGCCTGCGAGATGGTTTTCTGTTTATTCATCCTCTACTACATCGTAGAGGAGATTCTCGAGCTGCGAATACACAAGTTCTCCTACTTCAAGAGCATCTGGAACATACTGGACATTGTCGTGATACTGGTGAGATTGATTTACAGAAGTCCTTGCATTTTTCACAGAGATGATGCTGGTCATTATTCAAGTACATGTCCTTTTCTTGAATCGTGCATGGTCTCAGTCAAGTATCGTTGTTCTCCTTCCCAGCTTGCCATCGTTGCAATTATTTTCAACATTTTCCGTACCATCAAAGTGGACAAATTACTTGGAAAACTGCTCCAGCAGCCCAATATCTATGCGGACTTTGAATTTCTTGCATTCTGGCAAACACAATACAACAACATGAATGCAGTGAACTTGTTCTTCGCTTGGATAAAGGTAAAGCACCGACATCTTCAACTCCCAACGTTCCATGGGATTCAGAAGTGTATTGTCTGTAACTGAGAGCTTTGTCTCCGGCTGTTTGATTGTTCTCCACTTTGTGCCTGCAGGTTTTCAAGTACATCAGTTTCAATAAGACCATGACTCAGCTGTCCTCCACTTTGGGCCGATGCGCTAAAGACATCATGGGATTCGCCATAATGTTCTTCATCGTGTTCTTTGCCTACGCTCAGCTTGGATATCTGCTCTTTGGAATGGAGGTCGAATCCTTCAGCACCTTCGTCAAGTGCATGTAAGAGGTGTAGACCGGCAGCGAAGGCTTGGACACGACGACAGAGCATCAACTAATCAACTAATCTTTTCCTTTTTCCTTCTTGTAGCTTCACACAGTTCAGGATTATTCTCGGAGACTTTGATTACGATGCCATTGAACGAGCTAACAGAGTCCTGGGGCCGATCTACTTTGTCACCTATGTGTTCTTTGTCTTCTTTGTTCTACTGGTAAGACATGTTGTGGAACAAAAAGCACAACTGATTTAAAAACTACAAAAAAGATCACAATTAAAAGTCTCTTTTTTCACGGATTTGTCTCCTAGAATATGTTTTTGGCTATCATAAACGACACATATTCTGAGGTGAAGGAGGAACTCTCATCACAGAAAGACGAGCTGCAGATTACTGACATCATCAAACAGGTAACAGCCTTGACACTGTTATAAAAAAAAAAGAGGTGGGATATTATAATTATGTTAACACTCCACAACATGGTCTTTTATTTCACTTTAGAGCTACATGAAGACATTTACGAAGTTAAAACTTAAAAAGGAGAAGATATCAGATGTTCAGAAAGCTCTACGCTCTGGATCGGGAGAAATCGAGTTCAAGGACTTCAGAGAGACCCTGAAAGAGTAAGTCACACAGTAAAAAAGAGCTTGTACCGGCATCAGGTGTTGAACTATGACACTTCACCCTCACCCATCTGATGATCTTCCAGGATGGGGCATGCCGATCATGAAATTTCTGCAGCTTTCTCCCATTTTGACCGCGATGGGAACCAAATTCTAGACCAAGAAGAACAAGAGAGGATGAAAATCGAGCTGGAAGAGAAGAGGGTTTGTGGACCAGATTACCTTTTTATGTAGTGTTCACACTGACAACTATTCTCTGTTTGGTTGACAATCAAAAAAATAAATGTCTACGAAGGTGAATTCATAGTCGTTTTGAAATAAATTTACAAAACCCATCTCCTCAGGATGCTCTGAGTGCTGAACTCAACAATCTTGGAATAAATTATGGCAAAGGTTTTCTGGAGGAGACTCCTGTGACTACCAATGAGCAGAAAAACAATCCCAGTAAAGCCACGGTGGATCAAGAAGCATTTCAAAGGTGAGAAGAGGATTCACATTAAAGTTCTTGACCCACAATAACACCCCTTAAATGAGGGTAAAGACCTTCACACTTCATTCAAGTTTAACACTATAAAGGTGTGAATGTCATGTCCGTGTCCATAAATATGAAATTTGCCATCAGATTAAACACCAAACTGCAAAGTCATGTGGCTAAGTACAATCTGAATGACTTTTCTCTGCATGCCAGACTGACCAGGCAGGTTCTCCAACTTGAAAACTCTGTAGCAGCAATTACGTCCAGGATTGAGCTGATCATGGCGAAGCTGCACGAGAAAACTAAAGGGAAGGAAACAACAGGGAAGCCATCTGTGACCGGTGATGACGTGAGTATGGAAATGAGTTTCAACTATTCTTTAAAGGAATACTCCGACATTTTCGGCAAAATACCCTTTTCCTAAAAAAAAGTGTTTTGCCCAAAATGTTGGAGTATTCCTTTAAAGAATAGTTGAAATACACTATGGATGTGTTTAAGAGTAGTTTTATATAGTAGAAAAAATCTACAAATGTAGTATTTCTAGGCATCGGCAGCTGTTTTTTGCTCCATTTTGTGTTTTAGTGAAGGTCAGAGACTAGTGTGGTTATACTTTGGTCTTCCAATATCCCTCCATGCAGAATGATAAACCTGGTGCAGATGGGAGAGTGTTGCTCAGCCTGGACCGAGGGATGAAAGCTGACATGTCGTCACTGAGACCAGCCACTCCGAGCATCTCCGCATTCGACTGCCACTTGTGATCGAAGAGACGTGGTCTTCACGCCGACGATGATGATAACAGGACGCGTGAGGATGAACAGTTCACACACACCAAACGGCATTTGGTGCTTTATCACTTTACAGTTGTGTTTGTCTTGGTGAGAAGAGCCAGCTTCTAGTTTAAAGCCACAAGCGGCCGCATCACTGACAAAAATCTGTTGAATGTATGACGTAAATCTCTTAGCTTACAGTCACTCATGACTCACGGCAACGTGTTTATACTGCTGTCGTCAAGCACCAGGCAACTCCTCCATCATTAGGCGACCGTGCTTGAGCTCAGATAACAAATGGTTTGAAGCTTAAAATCTAAAATAGAGGTGACTGCAGTGTATATTGTAGATAAAACCTGAATTATGCATATTAATGTGCTGGCATTATCATATTGTGAATTAGGGTTGCTGAAAAATTTCAGGTCTTTCAACAACAGTAGATTATAAACCTGTGCAATATATTGAAATATTAGCAAAGTACTTGTGCCACCTCACCTCTGGCTAAATAAAGGTTTTGAAATCAATGTGCAGGTGAGGTTTGCTTTAGTTGTTGAGTATTTTCTGTTCAGCTGCTGCTGCTGCACTCTGAGTAATGTTGCTCAAAAGCTATCAACCCCATTTTTTTTTTTGCACATTTATAAATGCATTTTTAATTGTTGCCTCCTTCTCCCACATCTTCATGCAGCAACAGATGAAATCTATTAATGGTTGATTCGGTCAACAAAACCCTCCTAAAAAAAACTGGGACAACATATTTGCACATAATTCGAAATATAAAGCTGATTTTTGTCTGCAACAAGTTTTACTAAAATATTGTGTCATCATTTCAGTTTCATTAAAGTCCACTTTGGTAAAGGGAAAAGAAATAAAAAATCCCACTTCAGCTGCAAAGAAAATCAAGGGGTGAAAAGCTTTTTGAGCAATTATGTCTAAACTGTTACATACTTTATGAACTTCAGAACACCAGTTTAATAAAATGATTAAATATTCAGACTACAGATGAAAATTTAAACTGAATTTATGCCTCGCTGTCAGCCTAACATTGTGACAGTGCAATTTATTAGTGTCTAATAAATGTACTGAATGACCAGGTTCAAAGTTTCTTTATTTGAAGTGTCTTATTTATTCACTTTTCCATTTAAGTGGAAAATGGGTTTTTGTCAGTTACTGAATGTCACTTCATCAGTTTCTCAATTCATATGTATTTTACTGTCATAAAAGCAACCTGTAGTTACATTCAATATTTTTAAGCAACAAATATATTACATGTCATAAGCGTGCAATTCAAACTAAAACATCACTTGCTTCCTGCTACTTACTGAAAATGGCACACAAATCTAAAAAAAAAGAAAAAAAAAAAAAAGGGAAAATGAAAGCAAAAAAGAATTTTTGATTTGCAATGTAGCCTCTAAATAAAACAAAAATTTGAATTTACTGACACATCAATTAAGGCTTCTTCATAAATTATATTGCTGAAATTTAATGATGGCATTTTATAACATTCTAACTACACTATGTACAACATTGTTTTTGAAGTGTCATGACGGTTGGTGCTCAAGGTTTATATTTACACACTTTAGCAAACATGACCCTGTTTTCTTACATGTGACCCCCCCATCCCACAAAAAAAAAAAAAAAAAGCATCAAGTATGTTGGCTAGTACAACACCAAAAAGAAAGTGAAGCTAACAAATAGTTTTAATTGGCTGTACATAATGGCACATAAGCACATAAAATCTAAATGACATGACAGTTTTGAGAAATGGTTATACCATTTGCCAGTGCTTTTTCAAATCATTTAACCAGGAGATATGAAAACATTTCTTGGAAGAGCTCTGAAAACTCAGAATGCACCGAGGATCAAATGAAAACAAAAACAAAAACCATACACTCTGCTCTCAAGAATCACTGATATACTGAAACCCTCCACTGCCAGTGGAAAAAACGTCTCTTGCAATTTATAGAAAGCATCAAACACAAAATTTCTCCTTTCACAAAGGGGTGACTGGAAAGTCTGATATTTTGAAATATGACAAAAACATGATGCAATATGATCAGGGGCTGGTTTTCCAAAACGTTTTTTTTTTTGCTTAAGTAGGTTTATATATCTTCACAAAACTCTCACAGCCACCAGAAAGTGATGATCATAAAAGAAAAGCTTGATAATTTGAGAAGAAACGATGCTTTAAATGGGTCACTAGAGGGTCTATGAGAGTAGAGAGGTCAATGAGAGGAAGGAAGAGCGATTTAAGATTTACGATTCCTCTAGGAAACCAGCCCCAGAATCAGCATAACAGAGTCAATTAACTTTACAAAGTTTTAGGGGGTTAAGCTATTTACAATATTTCCTTTATACAATGTGTATGTGCTATAGTATTTCCTTTCCCATGAGACACAGGGTTATAAATTAGTCCAATCTAGGCTACATCAAGTTGTAAACTAAAATTCATAAAAACTTTGCTAAGAACATGCTGATCACTCCAATACAAAAACATGAAAATTCAGTTTTTTTTGTTTGTTTTTTGTTTTGTTTTTACAGTCGTGTAGTTGAAATTTTCCTTTGTACACAAAAATTTTATCCAAGAGATTCCACCTCCCACTCAAATCTCTTTTAAAGCCACAACTTGTTTATACAAATAAGATGAGCTTCTTCACATAATGTTGGAAAGGTAAACTGCTGCTCCTGGGCCCGTATTCACAAAGCGTTTAAATCTGAAGCACTAAGAGTTTCTGAAAACAGGACTGAATTATTGAGCGGTGTGCTGAAGCTGAGGCCAGACCGGCGTGTCGTGTGCTTGAGCGTTCTGGTGGCTCAGTGCAGTGCAGCTTGTGCCGCGGCATCGACCCCACCCTTCTACCCTCCTCCGCCTCCTCTTACTCATTTTCCCTGTCAATCTCATTTCAATGTCTTTCAATTCCCCAAAAAAACAAACCAAAAAAAAAAAAAAAAAAAAAAAAAAAAAAAAAAAAAAAAAACATGTTTTGAATAAACACAAAGTTTTGTTTCTAAGAAATTCATCCATGACGGCTGTGTGTGTTCTCGTGTGTCGATGTGACGGTCTGAGGACTGAGGATGCTGTATTGCTGTAAAGCCCCCTGAGGCAAATTTGTACTTTGTGATTTTGGGCTACACAAATAAAACTGACTTGAATTTTTAAATCATAATGACGCCTCAAAGTGTGACAAGCTTTTTTTTTTTTAAAAAAAAAAAAACAGCAGTAACAACTTCTCTTTGAGAATACTCATTAGATTTATAAGCATATTGGCAATCTGAATGCTAATATTCCTACTGTTAAGATAATTTGGTGTAATGGTGGGATGAAATTTAAATTCGAGGTTTTCCGTCACATTCCAGTGATCTGTTAGATAATAAATGTACTTGTAGCTCCACTGAAACACTTCTCTCCCCTGTTGTTCTGGTTTCATACATATATACACACATACACACACACACACACACTTTGATTTACATATAAAATGCTTTTCAGAATTTATTTTTTGCAAAATTGTGTATTTGAGAAAGAGGACCCCCTTTATTTTAACACCTACTTAGGAAAAAGGCAGTTACTTTGGCTCTGCCTTTGAAGCATCTGTAAACACAGTCCCTAGAGCACTTTGCCCACCAAAAACATGTTGAGGATTATTAGTAAAACGGACACTGTCTTTTGGGATTTACTCCTAAACTGGCCGTCTGGGAGCAACTGTTAGCTACAAAGGCTTTGTGAATATGGCCCCTGCCCCTCATTTACCACAGCGCCTGTCCCGATGTTGAGTGCTGTGTGGTCTGAAAGGGTTGACTAATTTCCTGTGGTAATATGACGGTGAGACTGAGGTGAGGGCCAGCTCACTGCGTTTGGTAGCCAGCCATGCTGAAGTTGGCCAGGTTGGACATGACGGGGCCGGGCTGGGGCTGAGGCTGGGACGGTGGAGATCCAAACCCTCCCATCCAGGCCGACTGGGACTGCCTGCAAACGAAAGCCGTCACTCTAGGATTAGTAAAACTGCAGAACGTTCGAGCTGTGTAATAAAATAAATCTCAGTGAAGTAAAGATCAAGGAGACATCAAACTGCCTCAGGGTGCAGGAACAATCCCATTAGTCTGCTTCAGCGTACAAACAGAAAAGAGTTCACTTTATTTGGACAAACATGGCAGAGAAAATCAATTAGATAGATTTACTCATCCCAAAAAATACTGCACGGGGACAACAGTATACTACACAAAATATACCTCAACACTAGGAGAAAGAGATATATCTATATCTATAAATTAAACCCAACTAACAAAATCAAGTGGATCAATAAAAATAATATAACAAAAGAAAATCCTTTGCATACCCTATAAGAGTAATAACAAATACATATACAAACAAGTATAAAATGTGTAGACCTTTCACTTTTGAACCTTTCCACAGACTAGACATGTAACAGAATGTATATATAAAATACACATATACTCCTCATCTATAATTTAAGGTATCATTTCCATTTCCAGTTAAACTTCTGGCAAAATATGCTGTGCTGTTAAGATTGCTGCCATCAGGAAAAGATATGAGCAGTAGTCAAGACTCCCCAAAATAAAACAACAGTGGATAATGAAATTAAAATGATTATCTAGAGCTAGAGATGCACCAATGCTACTTAAAAAGAGCATCCAATCAATCCATTACTTTCACTAATTACTGGAGGCCTGAACTGAGAATTTGTCATCAGTGGACAAAATAAGATAAAATCCGTTGGCTGTGAGCCAACACTTGAGAAAATCAAGACAGTTTGCTTTTACTTCTAACATTTTGGGACTGTGGGTAGCACACACATCCAGATATCGTCTTGTGCAGCTGCGTAGGAAGGACATACTTGTTTCTCTAATTTAGATTAAATGTTCAATATGCCCTTGTCTGGCCTTATACCCTTATAACATGAAATCATTACACACAACTGTGTACACGGGACACGGTGGAGTATCGGTACATATTGATGGAGGTTTGCCATTGGAGACTTTCTGATGAATGTTTGTTATGACTGAAATGTCAGTAACTAAATACAAATCATGTCCTTAGTGCATGAGAGCAGCATGATGATTTCTGACATGTTACGCAGAGTAAAATCTGGAGTACACCAATAATCCATTTTAGCCCAGTGTTGGTGCATCCTGACCACAAGCTTATGATTAAACACTATAAAGAGTGTAATGTACTGAGTGGGACCAACACCCCACAGAGGTGGGGTGTTGCACCACTTTTAAATATTTGTCTTGAATATAATGTGCTGATGTCAGAAGTACACAAAAACATCAACGGTGGAGCCAAATGCTCTTATATTTTGGGTCATGACAGGGTGAAAGAGTTATCCTGAACTCCTGAGGCATTTCTAATTTATATTATTTTGAGAACTGAGTGACATTCAACTCAGTTTACCACAATATAACAAGGAGGGGTGCCCTTCCATTTGAAACTGCATAGTCTGCCTTTAAGCATGCATAAAGTAAATAATGTCTCAATTTTACTATATACTGGAGAGTAAAACTCACTCTACTCCAAATCCCTGCTGGTTCCATGTCTGGCCGTACATGCTGTAGGAGGGAACCTGCCACCCGTTGGTCACGTACTGTCCGTACTGCTGCTGGGGGTTCCCATACACCTGGTTCCACTGCCCCCACTGACCGTAGTCCACCTGTGTCGACACACACACACACACACACAGAGGAAGACGAGCAGAGTAAATGACTTCACTGCCACTTTACACTCAGCAATATACACAGCAATATTCATTCAGCAGCGGTGCTCCGCCTCAGTGAGGAAATTATCATTACTGCAAGGGAGAATGTGAAATTAAGACAAACGTTGTAATTTAGTCTTATTATCTGAAGTTAAAATGAGTGTAGTCCAAATGTTTTAACAGTTATGATTATATGATGATTTCAAAAAAACATTTTTAGCACTAGAATCTCTACTTGAAACATAACTTAACAAGAATTGTTGCCCAAAGCACTAGAGCTGCATAAAATTACAGAGGAATTACATCACTTGAACACAGTTGGAAAACATGACATTAAATCCAAAGAGTAATTTACCCTACAAATGGCCCTCATAAACAAAAGTCTGTGAAAATAATTATCAGAGAGCAACTGTTGTTACCTGCTTTTGCACAAACTGCGAAAACAGAGAAAAAGGAGACAAATATGGAGCCAAACACCTCCGCCCTACATTACAGAACAAACAATATTCCTAATCCCTTATGCTGGTCTGCCTACCTGCTGAGGATTTTTAGCCATATCAGGAGACTCCTTGCCCCAGTAGCACTTTACCATGTGGCCTTCGATGGCTGTGCCATTTACTGAGACGATGGCATGGGCTGCACTTTCATGGGAGGAGAACCTTAAAAGGAAGAGAAATCAAATGTCTGAATTTCTGCCTGGCTGTGCAGACGAGCACATAGATTCAAAATGTACACCTCATACAGTGAATACAGGTAGAGCCTGAAGGTAGGGCTATTTTCAGAGGATTCTGAAAACAGTCATGCCAGATTTCCTTGCCAAAATTTTGCCTAACTTATCTTTACTTTAAATTAATTCAGTAATAAAGAAATGGATTTTTTTAAAAAAAATCAACAGGAAAATCACAATACTTCAGTGAATCATTTATTTTCCCCACTCCTAGAACACAAAAGCTCCAAGGAGGGCCTCTGGAAGTGGGTGTAGAACAGATTGGTCTGTCCTACCATGTCATGTAGTTGTGTTGACATCTAGAGGTGAGATGTTGCAATGGATCATGTGTGTGACAACAGCCCTACCTGATGAAAGAGTATCCTTTCTCTGGGAAAACTCTGATTTCCATTATTTGACCAAATGGTGAGAAGGTCTGTCGCATTAGATGCTCTGAAAGAATAAAGAAAGAAAAGGTTCACATCATTAGTGCTTTGGCCCTTTAAGGAAAACAATATGTAAATGTATTCTAAGTAATTGTAGTAGTTGAGACATTATGAGTGCGGTTGGACGGTGGGCTGCCAACAGTCTGTGAGAGCACTTGCCTGTTAGTCCTGACTGGATTCCCCCGCAGTACACGGTGCAGTTCTGCGGGCTGGACTGAGTCACCACGTCTTCAAACCTCAGCTGCTTGGAGCCATCTTAAAGAAACAGGAACAATTTGAGAAGATTTACTGATGCTGATTAATAAAAAGAAGTACAAATGATTCAAAACAGACATGTTATGCTTTGAATCAAATCCAAGCTAAATAATTACAAAATGATTTATGAAAAGTCTGTCTTGATGCCAAAAGCAGTTGCATCATTGAGGTCTATCGGGGCTTCTGTCCGAGAAAAAAATTCTTATCTCTGCTTCTCACATGATGGATTTCTCCCAGTATGATTGTTGAACATCAGTTTGAAATGGTGAATTATACAAAAAGCTCTTGTACTTAGATTTTGAGGGACTGACGCCAATACCTGATGGTTATCAATGTTTGGAGAGCAAAAATTTTCCAAACAGTTTTAGTGTGGGGTTTTCCTTTAAACACATACTGTCTTGAACGCTCTTTGGAGCCGGTGGCTTGCGTGTCGCCCAGTTGGTCCTGATCTGGCGTCCTCCTAGCCACTGCCCCCCCATGTGAACGATGGCATTCTCTGCATCCTGCAAGTGGAAAATAAAAGAGTTACCACCTTGCATTCAGTGCATCTATGAAGTTTAACAGCAGCAGCACTAATCAAATTTCAGAATATACATTATTGTATATAATCAACTATTCAACTCATATTTAAAATAGTGGTTAACTACAAATTAAACATGTCTGTAATTAAGATTTCACTTCAAACTATGGTTTTAACTATGATTAATCATATTTCAATTGGATTAAAAAGTAGGATAATAAACAGAAAATAGAAATAACCTTCATTTTGTGTTCTTGCACTGGAGCCTTACCAGTTTGTTGTAGAAGGACACAAATCCATACCCCTTTGATTTGCCTGTCGTCATGTCCTTCACAACACGGGCGTCCCTGCAGGGAAACGCCAGAGGAACTTTAGTGCCCTTCCCAACATCTTCACTTCAAACTAAAAGGAACCACGCAAAACACACTGAACTGTGAATCCTCTACATTGGCCTACATTAATGTACATTAGCTATCATGACCCTGGACTGAGCACTGACTGGTAATACTAACATCAAAGCAACACTTGAAAACAAAAAAACAAGTACAAATACATGCAGCCTACACTATTGGTTTAACATGTTTTCAGATTCTTTAATGGTTCCTTGCCACTAGAGCACCACTTCTTGTTCAATCTTCACACTAGTAGGCTATTGATTTAAATTCACAAAGATTATGGATTACCATGCATTCTTAAAATCTGCTGTTGGTGCTCTTCCTACAAATAGAAATATATAAAAAATATCAAAGAGAAAAAAAGGAATTAAACGGCATACATGGCCTGTTAACAGATTTCTTTATTTTTCCTGGTCAATTCTTTACCACCAATATGGAGTTTGGGGAGCTGCAAATTTTGAGAAATTGACATTTTCAGAATTTTTGGAGAGGAGCATTACACTACAAACAGTACTATGCAAATCAAAATGAGACAATTGAAACATAGATTTAGAGGAGTACATTGAGTATTGGAGTTTGTTAATCTAAGCTAGATCATGTTAATACACAGCATCTACAATAAAGACATATGGAAAGCAATGGAATAAATAGAGGAAAAAAACTACATCTGAGTCTCCAGAGTGCACAGTTCCTTGCTGTTAGCCTTCAAGCTCCTGTCCAATCCTATGAGCATTTCTGTAAAATAACCAAAGTGCTATTACTTCACTGAGACCCACAACTACAGGTAAGTTGAAAGCTGTTCAGGTTCATACACAAAGCTTACATTCTGTTGACATTCAAGACAAGTTACTTACCATAGCCTAAAAAAACATATAAAAAGGAAGAATAGGCTACAAGCTGACACTTCAGTCATGAGAACAGTGAGACACTACAACACACAGACCACTGGTGAATAACAGCCTACAAGAAATAGCCTGCTAACTACGACTTGACTGAGGCTGCTGCATTCTGCTAGGGGTACTTTACTTATCACAACATAACCGTACACTTGTTGCCAAGAGGCTCATCCCATCCTGATATTTACTTTCATACAATAGTTAGAATAATTTTAATTCATCATCATCATCATCATCATCAACAACTATGTTTACATGCATGCCAGTGCTCTTTAACAAATGACATTAACGCAACAAAGAATATTCTTAATTTAAACACAGGGTGAAGCCGTTGTATATTAACTATCTCTGTCTACATAAAAAACATCCTATTTCTCTGTGAGATAGTTGTAGTCTAGAGTCCAGTCTCTCATCCAAATTTTCTCAACACTAATTAACTACTAGGGTTTCCACTCTTCCAGTAAATATTTTGCCCGGTAGTTTCAGTGAGGTTGCACAACCTTGCATGTATCTCAATAAATACTTAACGTGACACTCAATGAAACTTCACCTAGCAGTAATGCTGATAAACATGTTTAAACTGTGGGCTGAACTGTGGAAATTATTTTCAGTGCTTGACAATGACACAGAAAAATGGCATCAGTTCACATTAGATTGATGCTCTATTTAGAGGCCTGGTGTATGTGTCATGAAGAACAGCTGACACTGAAACACTGACAACCTTTACACCTGGCATTAGCGTGCATGATCACACTGCAAACATGCGTGACATCTAGTTGTCAATGCGCCTAAAACGCCAAGACCTGAGAGCCAGATGCACCTGCAGAGCCAGTCAGAGACACATTAGGACACAATGTAAACATAATGTACCTTCAATCCGTTATGTGAACATAAATAAACTTTAGATTTAACTGGGATGTGCACAGTGCAGCTTGAACAGTAACTTGTCAAAAATATACCATCATTTTTCAAAAGGAACTAAATATTGCAAGAGGAAGTGACATGTGCAACTTTCTTGCAAACAAAAAATAAATTGAGCCAATTTCAGGACATATACTGGAGACGTATTTGAAGGTTAGGTGTAAATGCATGCCAACTAAATTATAACGACAGACAATCTGGATACAAGACCTGCTGATGCCAGATTTAAAGGAGGGGCCATTGCTCAGTGAATATTCTTTGTGCTAGTAATTTTTCTATTTCAGGAAGTCAGTGATGAACGTTGTTCCCTGTACATAGTGTGACTAACGCGGTTAAATTAATAATGACACTGCATGGACAAACAACCTAAACCGGGAAAAAAAATCCCTTATCACTGCATGTGTGAATTTCAGTTATTTTTCCATTCACAGTAAAAAGACAATAGTTATTGTGTGCATGTAAACATAGTCATTGATGCTTTTAGTTTCAGTTCTAATAAAAGCTATTATGGAATATCTTAAACAAAGACAAAACAAAACTTCATGAGAAGAAACAATATATTGCATTGAAGTAACTGCACTATACACAAAAACAAAGTGACCTTCAAATGAAAAACTTACGAGATTTTCCCAAAAGGTGCAAATGCAGCCTTGACATCCTCAGTGGTGATCTCAGGGCTCAAATCACCCACAAAAACATGGAAGTGATCTAGGGGAAAAGAAGGGACAAAAAAAGACCATTTACAATTCTCCAGTAAAATTACATTTAAGTCCTTGTGATCCTCCAATTTGCTTAACACTTACTGGATGTGTCTTTCTTCTGGCTACTTGGAGTGGTGGCCCAATTTACTTTGACCTCCTGAAAGCAGAGAAGGTCACAAAGAGCATTTTAAGACGGGTGGGTGGAGGAGGGGGGGACTGGCGATACACACATTCTCTACACATAAAAAACAAACAGCTCATCAGAAGGGCGACCACAGGAGAATTCAGTATCTGTCTCATGTTGCTTTTAATTCCAGATTGAGAAAATGAACCTACCTTTCCTAATATCTTCCTCCCATTCATGGCTGCAAGGGCTGCAGCTGCATCTCTGTGTTCAAAGAACTCCACAAAGCAATATGGGTCATTGCTTGTGTGCTGCAAGAGAGATAAAGTCCAACAGGTGAGTTCAACCTCCTCAAGTGCTTCCTCTTATTTTTTTTGTGAACGTGGATGACGAGGATAATTTTGTCTGCAACCCAATTTCACCTCCACAAGGCACCACAGCTTACAAATGGTTCTTATTTGAATATTAACATCATGATGTATAGACAAATTTGCTGGAATAAAAATTCATTTCTATATTGGGTGGGCAAAGCAATTACGCCAGATGATACATTTTCATTCTATTTGCATTTTTTGTAATTGTTATGGCAATTTCCAGTAATCCTCCTGCTGCAAGGCTGCTAACAAAAAGTCAAGAGTGAATATTACAGTGATACAATAATGGACCAGTGTTGACAGTACTGTCCTGTGTGCTGTAGGACATCTTCCAGCAGACATCTTAGCTGAACAATACTAAAGGAGCAATTGTGTAAACATAAACCACAGACACTAATTATCAAGTTACACCAGTCTACCCAATTCAAAAGAAAGAGAGCCCTTCCAAACCCCACACTTGCCAGACAGGATAGTCCATTAAAGTGATTTGATTTTGCAGACAACACCACCAAGAAAAAAAAAGAAAGAAAAAAAAATTGCCAACCACAAACTCCTCCGTCATTACATCAGCAGAGGGTGGAGCTCACGATGTAACCACTTCAAACAACCAGTAGCAAAGGGTTTGGATAAAGAGGCTGTGTAGACTAAGGGCTAGCCATTTATGTACTCAGGACATAGATCATTGTTCCTCATTTCAAACAAAAAAATATAATGCAGTCAGTTGATGTGATGTAGCAAAGGAATAGCTTTATTGCAAATATTAAAACGCCCCCCTTTGATAAATAGGCTATTAAGTTAAGTGCAAACTAGGGCTAGGCAATAAATTGATTAATTCAAGTTTAAGTTTTTAACCTATGCAAAAAAGAGCTGAATTGTAAAAATCCAGATTTTGTGAATTATAATGTTATAATAGCCCCAATTCACTCATTTACAGTTACTGGTAGAAGTTGGTGAAAAACAATAAAATCTAGATAAAAATTGTGAAATGCTTAAAAACAAAAACAAAAAACAAAAAACATGAGATTTTATTTTTTGGCCATGATCGCTCAACCCTCGTGCTAAGACATGGTGTATTTCTTGCTACAACCCGAGTCTTCACATATTATTAATTTTTTTTTTTTAAATGACATCATACATTACAAACCTATCCAAAAAATGCTCCACTGCAAATACGCATTAAGATTCAGTGCATCACTGAGGATGTGTACTTCCATTCCAGATATGCTGGGTCAACTAGTTAGATTTTCTATTATATTACAATAAATGAATAGGACAGCTGCAAGAAGCATAGCTTAAAAAAAAATATATCCTGCTCGTGTGTGCTTGGAATTCCTGCCAGATAGTATATGCCTTCAGCGCCACAATATGAATGGTTCATTTTTTACAGCCAAAGGCCTTTTGAATAACCTCAAAGCGCATAATTTCCAATTTGTGGAAATTGCCCTGCAACTGTGAATTGAATAATATACACAGTATGGGACGCCGGTGGAAACCACTGAGGTTGCCAACCTGACCTCTGATGGAAATAAAAAGCCAACCATCTACACAATGGATTTATATTGTGTTATGTTGCATTTACATTGTAGGAATTGAACTGGTGCTCCTTTTAAGACTTACAACAAGCTCCAGGGCATTTCAACACACACACACACACACACACACACACACACACACACACAGGTGTTGATGAACACATTTGCCTGTAAAAGCTTGTGACCTTTTTGTGGCAGGGCATTCTCTTTTACCACAAAGGCCACCCCATCGTCCACAAAATATGTCCCAAAACTGTAAAAATGGGACTTGCCCAGTGTGGGCTTTTAGGTGGGATCAGGTGGTCACCCCCATTCACAGATAAAACCTCAGTGACCTCCAGTTATGGAGAGAGACTGGATTTCATGTGGCTTCCTGTCTCAAAATGATGCCACTTGGTACTTCCTGCCAACCCAAAGGTGCAGTTCACCTAAAATGTGTGCTCAAGCTTCTTCTTGCAAGGATTATCCAGTATCTAGAGACACAAAATCTAAATCCACTATATACTTAAAGAAAAAAATACAGATCTTTGCTGAGCTTTAGGTTGGAATTATACACTTTGAGGTGAAAATTATGACTTTGCAATTGTGTAATTGTGCAATTGTGTAATTTATCACCATACAGTCTATTCACATATAGTCTAAACAAAGATTCAAAGGTGAAAGGTCTATAGATATTGAATAGATATATTCCAGTTTTTTATTACACTTAGAGTATGCAGAGGTTTTTCCTCTTTCTTACAATCTTTGTATTGATCCACTTTATTTTGTTAGCTGTGTTTACATATGTCCCCTAGTGTTGAGAGGTATATTTTGTGTAGTTTAATACTGTCTCTGTGCATTGTTTGCACAACCTGCTGCTGTAACACAATTAACAATTTGGGATCTATAAAGTATAGCTGTCTGTCTATTTAAAATTCACTACATGAAATTTCCAGCCTAAAACAGCATAGTCGTTGCTGGCTGAGAGACAGATGAATGATGTCTTCTGAAGTCCTCAGGAAGAAATGTCAGGGTTACCCTCTTGCCCAGATGGGAATGAGTCAGGTTTTTTCCCCATAGGGCAGCAGCAGAAGCAGCAGTACACGACAATATCTTAAAAAGAAAAAAATGCGGGCTACGTACCTCAGTTATCATTTTACAGCTTTTGCAAGGTCCTATCTGAGTGAAGAGCTGTAGGATCAAAATTTCTGTCACATCTCTGGAGAGGTTCCCCACATATCTGGAGAGAGAGAGGATGTTCATTTTGACAACTCTGACTGTCTATTGAGGGTAATGGTGACGTGACACTGATAAAGTTACCAACCTAAGCACACTAGGATATAACAAGGTGATTAGCTCGGTGCTGAATGAGCAGACAAACAGGTGATGAGTCTGTAATATCCACTAAGTGAAAACACAAACTGGCCTAGTCACAATTAGCCAAGCTAGTTCGCAGACACGCTTAACGTTACCTTTTATATTTAAGATTATACACAAACATGAAATGGCGAGATTGTAGTTTTGTCGTAGCATAACTAAGACTAACAGTTAGCTACTTAACCCAACGTTAGTAGAAACATACAACGTTAATATTATCTAACTAAGGGTTAACTAGGCTTTGTGGCTGTTAAGAGAGCAGCTAGCCGGAGCCGTTAAGCAAAGCTAACGGCTAGCTAATGTTTGTTACCGAATCTACTTACAAGGTTTTGGGGTGGCTGTCGTCGTCCATGCTTAATACTGAGAGTCAGAAAGCTAGAAAACGTTAGTTACTAGCTATTAATCTGACGGTAAGTGACTCCGGTGTGCACTGCTACAACAACTAGCTAACTAGCTTAGCAGCTAGCTAACCGGGCGGTAGGGCATACGTGACGCTGGGAGTCCACGGGAGCGTGCGTGCCTGCGTGTGTGCAAAAAAGATATTTATTGGCGTAGCGTGAGGCTAACCATTATAGCGTCGCGATGATGATATATGTACAAATATTTTTTTAAATCACTAATTCACTATTAACTAACACAGCATACGGACAAACGACGAGCTCATTCGTGACTTATTTTCCTCAGAAATAAGTAATTTGTAAATTGTGTCTTAGGCTTTTATTTTGAAATGTCACGCAAGGGTGAGTTTGTTTTTTTCACCGGCGTCCGGCGGTGTGTGGCAGCGGCTCGAACCGTCCGGACTCTTCCAGAAGCTGAGCCCTGTCAGCTGTCTGAGCGCAGGAGGCCTGGGGTTATTATAGGGGAGATAATAATACGCTCGTCTTGAATGTGACTTCAGACTTTTCTGAATTACAAAAAAATGATCAAATTTAAAGAAAGAAATCAGTCTTGAAACAGTGCGCACCCTGCTGTACAAATTTAAAGGGCAATTAACAAAATGATGTCTCATATACAGGCGTCTGAGGTTTTGTGTGAGTGTTCTGATGAAGAATAAAATGGTTGAAAATGATCTCTGACTGTAACTTCCACCATGCAACTAAATCAATAGATCGACCAACCAATCAACCAATCAATCACACGTCTATGGCACACAAGGTAATGCAATACAATGTGCTTCACAATAAAAGCGACATTCAGGTAATTAATTAAGGTATTAAGATAGAAGTAGAGTAGACGGATTTTTTTCCCTTTAATTTCTCTCTTGTTTTTGTCCACTAGCAGTCAGCTGAATGAGCACATGGGTGAGGATGGATTGTCCTGATGAGAGGTTTCACTGTGCCCACTGTAGTCATCACACCACCTACAGTATAGACAGTTATGTAATGCAGTACCAAGTCATATCTAACAGCAGGCTGGTTTGCCTACAGACTGGATTCCCTTGGACAAGATCTCATCAAGAGGGGATCCTGAGTCTGTTGTGCATCTATTCGACAGGCCCGGGATTCCCTCGTTTGTTTGCTGTGATGGTTTCCAAACTGGGAGCAACTCCAGCAACAACAGGACCAGTTCAGTTACAGAGTCACACTAAACAAGCTTTGATTATTATGATCAGAGAGGCAGCACTGTCTCCAAGGTTAACCCTCCTGTTATCTTTAGGGGTCAACTTGACCCCATGTAATGTTTGAGGTATCATAACATCGTTATTGCTTCGTATTTCATGATTTTTGCTAATTTAACGGGGCAATCGGGCACACATGATGTTTTTAGTGTTGTGTTCAGGTTTAATTTAGGGTGAAGCTGACCCCAGGCTGTTTCTGCTGTCCCTCTGCTTTAGGGCCCTCATAAAACAAAAAACATATCTGTAGTAGTGTGAGAGCCACTTATGATTAATGGGACATTTGGGAGGAAAAAACATGATTCCTACAAGAACTTTGATTCATAATCCAGTGAGTGAGGGAGCTTTTGTTTTATTTAAAGGGCTCTTTAAGTTGTCAAACCACACAAAGTATCTGACACATAAACTTGGGTGACAATTTTGATTATAATAATTTCCTGGAGGTTGAAATGAAATTGATAAAACATTTGTATGTGAATTTGAAGAAATGAAAAACAACAACAAAATAAAAAAAACTCATATATGATGTCTTTGGGTCCACAATCTTATTATCAAATGGGTTATAAATCAATCCATTGTGTAGCTATTATTTTGAGGGGTGCTTGGCATGACAACAAAAGTTTTTTTAGGGGGGATTCATGCCATCCCCATGCCACCCCAGCATTTTCCGCCCCCTCCAGCATTGATTCCGCTATTTCGAGAAACTTCCAGCCCCCTTTTGCCACGTCACTTGAAGGAATCTTTAAAGGGTCCGTCGCCTGTATAAAAATGTCTCAATACTCAGCTGCCAGCGGCATCATGAACAGCATGAGGACGCAGTCGCCGATAGTGGCAATGGCAAACACCAATAATAATAACGACCCCCTGCCTCTCGGATGGGAGGTAAAAATTGACCCTCAGACCGGGTGGCCTTTCTTTGTGGATCACAACAACCGCACCACAACCTGGAATGACCCGAGACACGACGCCAAAAAGGTAGGAGAGCGCCGGGATAAATAAAGTTGTCCGTGTTAACATTATCACTTCCAGACACCAGATAAAAACTCCTCGCATGGATTTATTTCCCTGTTGCATTTTTCTTCCGTCGATATATTTCTTTTCTCTTTTTTTTTGGTACGCATGGATCACGCCAACACCGTAGTGCTGCTTTCACTATTTGATATATATTTATTTATTTATTGTTGTTGACCATAGGCCTTCTTTGGCACCGTCGCCTCCCCCTCACTGACAGCTCATAAGCTTATTTTAACGGGTGATCAGCCCCGTTATATTCCCGTGTCATGATCTAAGCCTATAATTGGTCGATGACTCACCCTGCAGTATGTAAAGGCTACCTAGTGTTGAGCTTTGATTTTGGTGATGTTTGTTTCCAGACTGCGACGTATGTTCACATTAAACTTTTTGCCTTACAAGGGATTGGAATTGAGGCTGGTTCAGTTCACACTCGGCCCTGCAGCTGAGCACAGAGTCGCTGGCTGCCCCGGCCAATTCAGTTTAATCATACATATATATATACCATAGATGTGCATATATATTTATAAACGTGTTTCGTTCCATGTCAAAACAAAGTGGTCTGCAGAACCAGCCTGCAAAATGTTGAAGGATTGAAATGGAGGGGGGTTCACAAGCTGCCAGTTGGCAATCTTTCGTCTAAAGAGAGATCAACACTCGCCGTTGTCCAAAGTTAGTGTCCCGAAAGAATCTGCTGGAAAGACACAGCTGTCAGGGGGATAAAATTGGTGCAATGCTGCTGCCAGTGTGCAAGCGTCCCATACTGAAATGGCAGAGGGCAAAGGGTCGTTCACAGCTATTTCACAACTTTGTCCAAGAAAAAAAAGAAAAGAAAAATTGCCACTGGATGCAATGTAAATATGTGTTTGTGTGTCTTTTGTTGCAGTGATTTGAAGCAGAACTTGTGCTACTTTTGTATCATCAACACTAGACTGTTGCTCACACTGTGGGCCTCCTTGGCTGTCATTGACAGGTGTCTTACATATAGGCCACCAGCTGGACTGTCATTAGCTACACCATGAGAACATCCTTAAGTAATTTTCCTAACTCACTTAATGAAAAAAATACTATAGTAAACCTATTTTTAAATTGCTCTTATAAATTGTTTTGTTCCCTAATTATTCATATTGCCATACTTAATGTGATTGTTTGAAATTCCTGTCACTTTAACATTACTGTAATAGGCCTATTATTCCTCTGATAGGTACTCTAAAGTTTTAGTGTGATGTCTGAATTGCATCTTCAAGGATTACTGATAATGATAGGTTAGGCCACAGAATATATTACGCAGAAGAAAAGCAGTTGCCAAATCATTAATGACAATCATAAGCAACAAAAAGATTAAAATCCTTGATTGGTTCTGTTTCACATAGTTGGCAACCCAGGGCACACAAAGATAATTTGGTGTATTACATTATGAGGTCAGATAAAATGGCGTGTTGGTTTAGTGGGTGTGTCAAATTATTGTGTTTGGGATACGTCAGGAAAATCTGGCCAGGCGAGTGTTGTCACACTGACTGTGAGCAACATGTCACATATGAACACAGCCCTTTTTTGATAGGACGTAACGTCACACTTGGTGCACAGTAGTTATTTTCATTCCACAAATGGTCAAGGAGGTGATACTTTTGGCATCCCACATGGAAATTTCACATTGTGACCTATAGACCTTCCTTGTTATGTCATTGCTCAGTTATGTCAGAGGCCTTTTTTTTCTTTTTAAAACACCGTCGGGTTTTGGCCATGTCTTGTATTCCCAATAAACTATGTATTACAGTTGAATTACACATCCCCTATTGTTAAGGTAGGATAATTTGGTCCTATATATTGAGATTTCTGGTTCATTTGTATTGAGTAACTACTGAGTAAGTGACTGATTAAATAATTTACCCAAGTAGAAGTATTGTCACTTTGTCGGCCCAAGGAAATAGGAAGAGAAACTCAGTTTCTCAGAGACTTTGTTGTATTTAAAAAAGAAAAAAAAAGAAAAACAATTACAGTTTTTCAAAAACTCACTGGTTTCTTGGCATGAACCCAGTACTGTAGTAGGTTATTATTGCCTGCCTGTTACTGTACTTTTAATCAAATCAACAATTATTATGTGTCCTGTAAATGACAGATCTCATTCTGTTAACTATTTATGTCTAAAATACTCAATTCCTTTGTTATAAGTGAAAATGCAGGCTTCAAAGTTCCCTAGAAAGCTGTTACTTGTAAGCTGTGCTCAAGTGTAGTACCTAGATTTGTGCTGGAATCTTTTATGATAAATAATGATTCAATCCATGACTTTAAGAGACCACAACTATTGATTTAACATGTTTGATCGTATCGCTGTGTTATGACTGTCTCTCAGGTCAACCAGTTGTCACAAAATGGACCTAGCAGGCCACCAGATCCAAGCCCCCAGGAGCCACAGAAGACCTTTGTGAGGGAGATGAAGCACCCCATCCTTCGCCAAGGGTACGTGCCAATCCCCGTCTTCCACGAGGGCGCGGACCTCCGGCAGCAGCAGCACCCGTGTTTCTCCTACATCCAGCCAGCCACTGCACAGACTATTCGGACAGAGGGCCAAGCGCCTTCACCTACACTCGGGCTCCACTGCAGGCCCAGATCACCGTTACATGGACCTTCAGACAGCTGCCCCCCTGAGGCTGGCAAGCCCTGCTCACCTGTTTCACAAACACCAGAGGTAAGGTTGGAGTGGATACTTTCCCTTTTTTGCTGAGAGAGAGAGAGAGAGAGAGAGAGGGAGAGAGAGAGAGAGAGAAAAATGGTATTATCTGCCCACGCATGCTGTATTACCGTATAATTTGTATGCAGAAATGCACTTCACAGAATGGTTGGACAGCACAACAACTTGTAAGAAGCACTTGATTTTGGAATGGAAAAGAAATACCTCCACTATGAGTTTACACTGACTCAATCTTTGTTTTTGTTTTTTGTTTTTGTTTTTTTAAAATAATTTTTAAGGTTCACTCTGCCCCGCTACACCAAACCTCACGACCCAGCAGCACTGTCCTCCAGGCAGGTTACATCCCCATCCCAGTGATCCATGAAGGTGGAGGAAACCAAGCACAACCACCGGCACAGTTAAATCCCTCTGTCTACTCTCAGCGCAACCCGTACTCAGAGCACCAGCAGCCTTTCCATCGCCTTCAGCCAGAGGAATGGGCCGGCCACTGTGGAGCGATGCAGTCCCCTCGGGAAAGAGCTTCTCCGATTCTGCTTCCCCAGCATCGCGAGGCCACTCCTATCCACCTCCAGCCTCATATGAGAAGCCAGTCTCCCATCATAACGCAGGTGTTAGGGGAGAGACCACAGGTAACGTGACTGTTGTATGATATACACTAGGATTTCTCTTTGGGACACCATGATATGGACTCTAACTTTCTTGATTTTATGTAGTTCCTATTGAAACCGTATGTTTGGGTGGGACGTAGTGCAGGGAGGGATGATTTCACAATTGCAAACCAATAGGATATCGGCTTGAGAGAGAAACACAATTTTATTTCAAGGGATAGGTGGATGAGAGAAGTGTTTAAAGATTTGTCAAGGTTTTTCTTGGTTGAAATTTTAGTATACACCCACTAGCCCCGGATGATATCACCATTGAAGATACTTTACAGGAAGTAGAAGTCATGTGAGGTCACTTCATGGGGACTTAAATACCAAGATTGTTATTATGAGATTCTAATAATTTCCTTGTTTTCCCCGGCTCAGCAGCATGTCCTCACAAGAGAAACACCCCTGAAAGTTGAGCACGATCCAAGCAGTCAGCACAGACCCGAGAACCTGCAGTTCGCCCAGTCTTTAAACACAGAGGCTGATAGTCAAAAGCCTCAACAGTTCCAGCAACCACAGGTTCAACAGTTCCAGCAGCCTCCGCCTCAACCGTACCAACAGCCACCTCCTCCACCGCCTCAATCGTACCAACAGTCTCCGCCTCAGCCATACCAACAGTCTCCGCCTCAGCCATACCAACAGCCTCCGCCTCAGCCATACCAACAGCCACTGCCTCCACCGCCTCAACCGTACCAACAGCCACCGCCTCAGCCATACCAACAGCCGCCACCTCCACCGCCTCAGCCATACCAACAGCCGCCGCCTCAGCAGTTCCAGCAAACACCAACACAGCAACCACAACAGTTCCAACAACCACAACAGTTTCAACAGACACAACCTCAGACGTCTCAGCAGTTCCAGCAGCCGGAGCCTTCATCACCGTCACAGTTTCAGCAACAGCCTCAACAAGCGGAGCAACCACAGCAGCCACATCAAACAACAAATATCACTGTCCACATACCTCCTAAACCAGAGGCTCAGGACTCTGCAGCTCCTTCAGAGGTCCCACCTGTAAGGGCAGAAGCTGAGCCAGCTGTCCAGTGCCCAAGTCACCCAGGCTTGGCTAAGGTGCAGCAGATAGTAGAAAGAGTTGCCAAACTGGAGCAGGAGGTGAAATGCTTTGATGGGAAGAGGAATGATAAGAAATACTTATTATTGGAGGAGCTGCTGACCAAAGAGCTTTTAGCGCTGGACTCGGTCGACCCAGAGGGGCGTGCCGATGTACGGCAGGCAAGACGGGATGGAGTCCGTCGTGTTCAAACCATACTGGAAGAACTGGAGCAACTGGAGGAGCAGCAGCCAACCAATCTGCCTGCCAGTGAGAGCTCGATGGAGGGCGACAACCTCCTGCAGAAAGGAGAGCCCAGTATGATCAGTAAGGAACATGCTGAGATGTCAAAGGAAATATCGTAATGACTGCACAGCTTCATAACTAAGAGGAGAGAAAGATGGCCTGCTGAGAATTTGATGGACGACAAGTCTGCTCCCGCCAACTTTCTCACTCCTCTTCCACTTCAGCATTTGTGGAACTTTAACTTGCATGCATTGATTAATGGTGTTGGTATTTCCTGGCATTCACCACATAATTGATGGTAGCTAAGTGCAATCATGTTTTTAAGCCAATGTTGCTGCCTTCTATGTAGTGCCAATGTCTTCATAAAAAAGACAAGCTGTCATGATCAAGGTGTTGACAACAATTTTGAGTAAAAATGGATTTCAAATAAGAGGCCTTTATCAATCAGCGGAAGGACAAGTATGTTACTCAATAAATCTTATGTTTAGTTGCCTTTTGTCTTGTGTTGTATGAAGCTTTTCTTTATTCTGACAGAACGGTTACAACACCAGTGCAAAAGTTCAGGCTTTAAATCAGTTATACTAACTGCACAACTCAGCCAACAGAAAAACATTATTCCCTTATAGCCACAAGGCCATTTTGTCGGAGCTGCTATGTCATAGAAGTTACTACGTTTATTAGATGCTGCTTTTTGGTGCATTACGTATTTTGCTGTCTTTGCACTTAAGCCACCATTCTTGAAATGTATCATGCTGAAAAGTCAGCAGCACTTCATTTGAAATATTTCTGTTTTGCAAGTTTTGATTGATATATTGTTTGAGTGTTTGTATGTGTATTGGTTTACTTGTTACTTCAAAAACATTATATCAATATATTTTGAATCCAGAAATTAAAGTAATGATTTGTGAATTTTGGTACATTTAACAATGTGTATTGACAGAAATGGATGTGAGTTGTGTATCATACTTGAGATGTGAGACAATCAGCACTTGCTGCTAATTATGAATCACAGTTTAAGAGTGTCAGAGTGTCCTTATATAACTTTCAAAGCCACAATCTGTAATAGGATAACAGTCAAAAGGCATACAAACTTCAAAATGCCAACAGTGAGAAATTACTGAGTTCATACACAGAGGGTGCAAGGAACCACAATCTGTTTCATGGTTAAGGTGATTTTCTGAATGCATTCTGATTGTTTGTATACATCAGCACTGTGGGGTGAGTTGTCTTTGCTTTCAGTTGCTTTCATTCAGAAAAATCTCCGGGGAAGCTGTTTACCCAAAACACCTGTACAAATTATGGATTGTGGCTCACTGTTTTATCACAGCTTGTGACTAGCAGGTTAATGCGATATTGGAAACAAGTCACGTAGGTATGGTTGAAAATAAAATGTATTTGATGACACTGATTTGGACTGATGTTTGGGTTGCCATT
>OMLB01033755.1:33688-81449 GCA_900302555.1 Myripristis jacobus
TTTGGGTTGCCATTCAAGCCATAAGCATGTTGCACAAATTCTGAGAATATGTTTTTTTTTTATATATAGTACATAATATGTAACAGTATATAAATAGTCTCAGAAACCACTGAACATAGCTTTGCTGTAGTAGGCCTATACCTCTGCTGGAGTGAGTGTCCCTGGTGCAGCAGCTGTGTGCACGACCATAGTATTAAACTGAACTTGTGCAGCATTCACTCCCTGTAAAAAAAAAGAAAAGAAAAAAAAAGATATATTATCTGTGAGATGGTTGAAATGAGATCCCTGAGACATGCTTTAACTGTCTTATTTCTGACAGTGGTTTCCCACTTTAAGATCCTCCAAAGGTAAGGTGAAAAATTATATCTGTAGCTGCAGTTGCTTCTTCCAAGTTAATGGAGTCACTTCTGCATCTGTACATGTGTGTGTGATTGTCCATGCCTCAAGTTAGAGTGCTCTCTTTGATAGATGTGTAGAATCCAACTGGGAGATTTAGATTAACTCGGGAACTTCTTCACTTGCCTGACAACTTATGGTGCTCTGCAGACGATATCATCTGAAATTATGTGCCATTTCACATAGCTACAGATGGAGGCTCAGAGGAATAACTCTTGTTGTGGTTATTTGTTAGCCGCTGATATGGATGTGTGAGTGTGTGTGTGTATGTGTGTGTGTGTGTGTGTGTGTGTGTGTGTGTGTGTGTGTGTAGGAGGGGGGTGAGTTGCCAAATATTGTCATTCATTCATGTGACTATTTTGTATTTTGAAGAGTCAAATTATCATCATGCTGTTCACTATAGAAACGTAACTGTATACATCAGTTCTTTTGTTGGTATTTGTTTGTTTATTTATTCATTCATTCATTCCAAAATTTGACTATTTTGAAGAGTCAAATTATCATCATGCTGTTAACTAAAGAAAATCCTCACTGCAATGGATCTTTATATGAAAACACAAATGAATCCATGATTATTTGTATACATCAGCATTATGGGGGTATTTGTTTATTTGCTTATTCATTCATTACAAAAGACTATTTTGAAAAGTCAAATTATCATCACGCATCTCACGACCAAAGAAAGTCCTCACTACAGTGGGTCCTTATGTGAAAACAAAAATGAAGCAATGATTGTTTACATACATCAGTACTATGGGCGTGTTTGCTTATTTATTTAAATTGTTAATTAATTAATTAATTCACTAATTCATTCATTCCAAAATGTGATTATTTTCAGGAGTCCCATTACCACCATGCTGTTCACGGATCCCCACATTAAAAGACAAAATGAGGTGATTATGTGGTGTAATTATTGTCCTCAGCAGTGATAATTGGGGCAGACGGATCTGTACCTGAGCGCCGGTGATGACGGCTCGGCTCGAGGTCACGTGCCTTTGTTTGGAGCAGGAAATTGACAGTCTGTTAACGTCCTGAATGGAAAAAGGCAGTGCCCTGGGATTATTATTTTTTTCTCACTCCCTCACTCAAGTTTGTTTACGTGTCCTCTCGCATGACTAAAGAGAGGGAATGCTCCGTCAGCAGAGAGGGCATCTGATTGCCATTATGCACACAAGAGGAATTAACGACTCCGAGAAGCATCCAGCCGCTGCCGCCGCCGCCGCTGCTGCTAGCTAGCTTGCTTGGTAGCTAGCCGTCCGTTGGAGACGAGCTAACCGTGGCTAGCCAGTCGCTCGCTGCCTGGCTAACTACAATTTGTTCGCCTATACGTGGCTGTTTTTGTGTTGCCCATCTGTCTGCATATTTTGGTGAAACGTAAACGGACAAAATGGAGCTGTTCCAAGCCAAAAACGACTACATTCTCCAGAGCGGCGACCGTGCTCTTTGGTGTAGCCGAAAAGATGGGACCATGACCGTCAGACCTGGTAAGTTAGTGCATGTCAGTTTTCTCCGCTTGCAGCCGGCCTTTTCCCCAAACCAGACAGCGTTACTTATCGTTCTGACCTATAAGTTAAAGTCAACGCTATTGATCTCCAAGCCGGACAGGGGTTACTCTACATTATTTCTGGTGTGGTTGTCATTACACGAGAATACCGCGGTAACTTGGTCATGTTTGGTCTGATGGTGTCATGCCTGTACATGTATTAAACCTTACAGCGTTAGTAATTAGCATTTTTTCTTGTCTTATCACCTGTGCTCAATTTGACCCAGGCAATTTAAGCCTCCAGAAATGATAATAATGCTAATTGTTAACCAAGTTTATGTGTTAGGTATTTTATGTGTCTTGTTTCATATCTACCCTTTAAATCAAACATGACATCCTCCACTCTTGCCCCTACAATAGGTGGAGTCAATGTAAGATATAAAAGCAGGTGTAATACCGATTTTGAATCAGCTTCTCCATGGGCCAGCTAGGTTTAATATACTCTTGAATAAGGTGATATAATAATCCCCTTTGCTCCATCAGATTTTGATTTCATTCTGAGTTCTTCCATATAGTTATTGAATAAGTAAAAACCATCACTCATGTGGCCCCAATGGTGGGTTTTCACCCACAAATCCACCACACTAACTAACATTACTGTACATTACTGCCAGCACCACACACATTGAGTTGTTGCTTTGGCTCTAATGTTACACACTGAAGGTTAGACTAGTTACTCCAGTCCGTGCACAGACAAGACAGAGTGCCAAGCTTGTTTTTTTTTAACAGTGGAAAAACACTGATGTGAATATTCCTTGATTGGCAATTTGTTGTGATGTCTTTAACATTTGACAACCCAGTTGAACATTTCCATACAATGTTTAAGAGCCTTTATTCTTGATGTCGCACAGTTGCATAGCTCCATTAAGAGTTACGTTAAAAAAGGTGGAAGTGAAAGGGAGACTGCCAGATCAATCATTCTTTTTTTCTTTTGATGTGAATATCTTTGTATTGGACAGCAGATAACCACTTAGCAGATACCACAACCAATGCACATTTCAGAGTACAGGCTCAAACCATGATATTACTTGTTTATCAAAGTCACGTCTGTTAATCACTGTAAATAAAGCAGCTGCTGGCACAACATCGTGATCACATCCCAGATTTGAGTCCTAGTGCTGCATTTTCCTGCTATGAGAACGAATTGGTCGTGGTCCATCTCTGCTCTGCTCTTCTATTAAAGGAAATACTGTTGGTCATGGGAATTATAGATTAGTAATATCCCTCCCCTGTGAACCAGCAGCTGAACTTAAGGAAAAAGTTTCACCACACATACCAAAAGACAGTGCATGTTTCCCTCCATGTTGGTTTAAGTCATATGGGTGTGCAGCCAGCCTGAACAGGTTTTTGGTTGCACCGCTGTTCCATTATTTAATTGGAAAAGGGTTTCCACTTCTCTCTGGGCTTGTTAACACTAGGACATACTGAAAAATTTCCATGATATTACACACTCTGAGCCGAGCTGTGGTATTATTTTTGTAGTCTGTTTTTTTTTTTTTTTTAATGTTGACTCCCCTCCCTGCTGGGCCCTCTCAGGCCAATCCCTTGTACATGCAGTTCTCTGGCACATGGAACAGGAAGAGTCATTGTCTGAGGCAGCCTACAGTAGATGCTCTCAACCCCTTGCCACACCCTTTGCATTTTTCTAATTTTCGTCACTATGTTGTTTAATCCTCATCTCTGCTGAGCCTGCCAGTTTTCCTCTCTGTCATTGTGACCTAAAGTGGAACTCCCTTCCTCGGCCATAATTGACTCCATGCTTGGCCGGATGTTTGAAAATGTTAGTAAATGGAAACAGGCCGGTCCTTTTTGAACCATGTGACAGTAGTCTGTATTTGTTGTGAGCTGAATAGCTGTACTGTTCATGTAAATGTGTCTGGAGCATGGTGAACCTCCAAGATACAGATGTTACAGATTTTGTGTGATCTTTCTCCGCATGGGTTGTTAGCACATTTACCCCAAGTGACACAGACAGAATTTCTAGACTAAATGATTAAGGTTAAGAGTGTTTGACAGAGTAATTTGAGATAAATAATGTTTCCTGGTACATTAGTCACAGTAAATCAACTCAGCATCTCTTGAGTGATTTGCTGTTTGATTAACTTAAGGGAGAGGTATTTGTGTGGTGTGTGTTCAGCTGCCTCTGCCAGAAAAGGTACATAAGGCTAAACTTTTAGTGGCCAATTTTGGCCTCAGTATGCAAAACCTTGTCTTTTACTGTCCTGGTCTGGTTTGTCTGCTTCTTTTAGAGTTGATAGCTGGCTTTAACCCTTTGAACTCATCTTTCCCCTTAAAATTTCCCTTCAGTAGCTTCAAATTAAAGAAAATCTTATATTGTACAACAGTGGTACATACATATTCTGTATCAGCCTGAGAATGAGTGAAATATTCAAACCCAAGATGCCCTTGTTTTATGGCTGCACCATGAGAACAAAAAGAAAGTATCTAGATGTCTTGTGCATCATTTTATGCACGTTGGCATGTTTGGGATCTTTGTGATCTCCTCTAGAAATAAAGCTCTGTGTGTTTGGATAAAACTCCACCGATGGGATCAGCAGAGTTGAAAAGGGTTTTGAACTCTGCCTCAGCTGTTCGCCACCACTGTGTTTAAGTTTCATCTCCACTTTCATTTCAGCTACAGACCTGTTGTTGGCTTGGAATCCGGTATGTTTGGGTCTAGTGGAAGGTGTCATCGGAAAGATACAACTTCACACAGGTAGGTGAAATATGAAAAAACTTTTGAACATTTCCCCCTCAGCCGTTCTCTGCTTTTGCACAAAACAGAGACATTGCAGTCGTGTTAGCCACTGTCCTTTTCTGTTCAGTCATTTAGCACTAAAACTTTCTCAATTGCAAGGGAAGATGTTAATGTGGGTGAGCCGGTGGTGAATATTCTGCTGATGATTAATCTGTTAATTTCGCTGCAATCTGATTTGGACATGGTGATAATGAAGATAATCACTATACCAACCACTCTGTCAGAGGATATATAGGCCCGGGCTTCAGGGAAGGAAGGTGGAAACTTTAAGTATTAATGACAAGAAAATGGCATAAAGACTTATCATTCTAATTAATCAAGTGGATTAACATGATTTGCATTTTTGCTTGCCAGATGTCTTGTGCTGCCTAAGTAACAGAATTTCATAGCTGGATGGTGTCGAACAGCTGGTTTCGTCACACCTTGCTGAATGCAAGCAACTCTTCGCCCGTGATTCATGACTCACCCTCCCTTTTCCTTTTTGGCAGAGCTTCCTCTCGGCCTTGTATTAATCCGCCAGAAAGCACTGGTGGGGCATTTACCAGGAAACCACAAAGTCTACAAGATCACCAAGATAGCTGTGATTCCTCTATCTGAAGAGGAGCCCCAGGAGCTTGAGCTTGAGGTGCGCAGCTGATATTGTGTTGAGAGATGAGAAACAGTGCTCATGTTCTTTTTCTTGTATTTTAATCACAGCATCCTGTCCGTCATGATTAAAGTGCTCATGAGTGTTTTAGATCGTCATTCAGTGTGCCCCAGAAGACCCGGTATGAGTCAGTGTGTATGATTCATCCCCAAGATGGGCTGGCGAAATGAATTGTAGTTTAAATAAAATTATCTATTTCAATTTCACACACACACACACATTGGAAGGGATAATTAATGTTGACCTGAGATTATTGCATAATGATATCAGAGGAATCAGAATATTGCTCAGATTTCAGTCTTTCAGGGGAGCTTCATGGATGGTGAGACAGAATATTTTCAAGTGAGTAATATTGGAGTTGTATGATCATTCTTGGATAAGCTTGTAGAGCTTATCCTGCTGTACTGCAGAATGATTATTCCACTCCTCATGTGCCTAGAAATCCTATAGCTTAGTGTAGATTTTGGATTGTAAAACGCTTTAGTTTGTGATAATGTGTGCTATAATGTTGTAGTTGTTGACTGCAAGTAGAGGGTAGTACATTAGTGCTGTGTTTTATTTTTTTCCTCACTTGTATCTGTTGTGACTTGGAGCAGGGGACAACAGTGACCTCATACATTTAAAAACTGGAGCATGAATTTGGATAAGCTAAAAAAAGATCAGACGCTTAAAGCAAAAGTGAGGTCATTACCAAAATGGCCAAACTGATTTTTTCCCCTTGTGCTCCAGACATCACTAAGACATTTGTGAGATGCATATATTTGACAGAAGATCTTCCTTTTCAGCTTTGCAAGAAGCATCACTTTGGAATCGACAAACCAGAGAAACTGGCCCAGTCTCCTGATGAGTCCAAGTTCCTGATGAAAACTTTAAGTCAGATCAAATCTAATGTGGCCGTGCCCATCAAGAAAAAGGTACTTTATACAGTACATTTTTATAGAATGTATTTATCGTCTCAGTCTCAGACCCTCATTCCACCTTTTCTATCTTCCAGACTTTTAGAGGCGTTGAAACTCTCGTAGGATCTTGTTTACATCTTTTTTTTTTTCTGTCAACTTACTGCCCTTTTCCTATCCACCCACCCAATCCAGTATTCCCCTGCCTTCCAGGTCAAAGAAAACAAAGAGAAGGAGCGCTTGGAGAGGCGGCTGCTTGACGAGCTGTACAAGATTTTCATGGACTCCGACTCCTTCTACTACAGTATGACCTACGACCTGACAAACACTGTGCAGCGGCAGGGAGACTCGGACGAGTCCAACTTGCCTTTATGGAAACGGGTTAGGAGCCGTTTATGTCAGAGAGCATGATGTCGTTTTACTTTCCATATTGTACCAATCTTGCATAAAATCCTTAATATCCATCTGATGCTATTTTTTTTTTTCATCTTTTGCAAGGTGGATGACCGTTTCTTCTGGAATAAACACATGATCCAGGAGCTTATCGACCTTCAGGTAACCTATTTTACAAGACAGAAATAGACAGAGCTACTCTGCTTATTGTTGTTTTTCTCCCTTGTATCTTAATAAATGCACTGTGTCCTCAACCTGGAAGCTTTAACAGTTGTTGATATGGTTTTGTTCTCATACTGTTTCTAATTACAATTGTTGGCTCTAAGAGCGCAGATGGCCGGATGTGTAAGTGTGGCAGTTGTAATGTGCTGGTGATTGCCAGAGCTTTGTCTGAAGAATATGAAAATATTCTGTGACTGGAAGTGATAACACCCCCGAGTTATGAAAGGTCATGCGCGACTGATTTGGATACTCGGTGGATGTAAAGTAGTCCTTCAAATTATATCAAACAGTAGAGCTGGGCAAGAAAAAAAAAAGACACAGCTGGGTTTTCCAGTGTTAAATTTCAAGTGACATCTACATTTTAGTGCTCTGTGTTAAGTAAGTGCATTGCTCTATTTATGTTACTAATAAATTGGCATTTCCATTTTAATTAAATTGTTTTAGACAGTTTGTCACCCATTTTATTATGACTGTGTTGTGTTATCAGTCAAGTGTTTTGCGATGGGCTATATTTTAAGGTATATTTATACATTTTCAGTCAATTTTGTGGATTATTGCAGTTTATTGTGATCCAGATCATGTTTTGACCTATGTATTGTGATTTGCACTGTATCATGTCCTTGCCAAAACCCAGCCTTATACAACATCATTCGTTTTTTGTCTCACTCCTTCTTTTGAATGCTCCAGGTCCCAGAGGTGGACTTCTGGGTGATACCCATCATTCAAGGCTTTGTGCAGGTGGAGGAGCTGGTCGTGAACTACAATGAGAGCTCTGACGAGGAGAGGAGCAGCCCTGAGACCCCGCCACAGGAGCTCACCTGTGTGGACGACATCCACCCTCGCTTCACCGTGGCCCTCATCTCCCGACGGAGCCGCCATCGTGCAGGTATGGCCGTCATCAAGGCCAAGAGTGCAAAGGTCGTGCCTGATCTCTGAATCAGCCCATGCATGTTGTTCTATTGTGTAATTTGGACAGATTTTCCTCCCACATCCAAATAGGATTTCGTTCACAATAGCATTTGGATTACTTAATAGACAGGGTATTTTTTTCTCACTTCTCAAATGATGCATGATCTGTGATGTTGATAATCTTTTGAGTAATGATGATGCCTTTCTTTCTGGCCAAAGGGATGCGATACAAACGCAGAGGGGTGGACACAGATGGCCATGTGGCTAACTATGTGGAGACAGAGCAGTTGATCCATGTGCACAGCCACACTCTGTCCTTTGTGCAGACTCGTGGCTCAGTACCCGTCTTCTGGAGCCAGGCGGGGTACCGCTATAATCCCCGGCCGCGCTTGGAGAAAGGTCAGTGGGATCTGTATGATCTTCCAATCGGTCCTGGGCCGACACTGTAGAAAGAGTATCTCAGTGGGTAACAATTGCGTATGGGAAGGTATGGCATTTCTAATCTATTTTAAAGCCATATCTGAAAACAGACGTGAGGGACACACTCAGGATTAATTTTCCCTTTGAGCTGTGCATATCTGTCTAACATAGTTTTGTGAGCCACATTTAATAATTTATTAAATTGGCTAATTAATGTTATCTTGTCAACCATCCGTCTTTGCTTTACTTGTCACCAGAAATTTATTCTGATGTAGGTGGGACTGAGTCCAAAAGCTTAGATGCAGAGAGTTTGTTGTACCTCTGGGTGAATTGATGCCCTTCATTTGCTCTTGAGCTCTTTCCTGGCTGACAAAGGAAACAGGACTTCTTTCTCCATACTGACAACAATGAAAACCTTGCCATATTGGTTCCCCTCACTCAGCCAGGAGTATTGCTACAGCAAGAATCTTGATGTTTATGTTTGTGATGTTGCAGGAGAGAAGGAGACCATTCCTTACTTTGCTGCCCACTTTGAAGAACAGCTTAAACTCTACCAGAAGCAGGTGAGATGAGATACTAGTGTGTATACTCAGATGTATGTGAGCCAAAGATGTTAACTATTTAGATTGCGTCAATCTTTGTGTGTGGATCATTAAATTTGGTTAAAGTATCGTTCTGCCACCCTTGGATTTGCATGTTGTTTGAATGTTTCAAATGTAAGTCTGGATGTCTACACCTAAGAAGTTGTATTACTTCCTATTAGAGCCATACTTCCTGTACTAACTAAAGCTTGGCCAAACTGCATCCAGACTAAATTCTTTTACTTTTTTTGCCAGCAGCTGCACTGGTTTCAGTTTATTGTGTTTTTCAGTACTACCTGTTTTGTCAGTTTTAAAATGGTTTGAACACATCTTAAACATTTGACACATTGTTGATTTCATCAAAACAGTATTGTGAGAATATTGAAACAATAATGAGACAATATTGTGATATTTTGGATATCGCTTTAAGTGGCATCAGAAGGTTCTGTCATTTTGAAGGCCTTTAATCTGTCCTGCCAGCCCTCCATCATGTCTGGTGGCTCTGCTGGACTGGTCTCTGTCAACGGGCCTCATGTCTCCGCAGATAGGCCCAAGGCTAAATGACAGCACTGAGTGAAGGACTAAATATCCTAACAGACAATTTTTTGGTTCTCATATTTCAGGTCATCATTAACTTAGTAGACCAAAGTGGACGTGAGAAGCTGATTGGCGACGCGTATCTGAAGCAGGTCCTCTTGTACAACAATCCAAACCTCACATACGTCTCATTTGACTTCCACGAGCACTGGTAAGAGAAACTCTTCTGTTGGCAGCATAGCTTTCCATTTAACATAGAAGTGAAAGTCTTTCCCATATTCTATAGTGCATTCACTTCCCCTTTTTTCCCTTCGTATCCTTCCTGTTACTCAGCCGAGGTATGAAGTTTGAGAATGTGCAAACACTGACGGATGCAATCTCTGATATTATAACGGAAATGAGGTGGGGCTGGTAAGTGTCATTTACAGTAATTTGCAAAACTTTCAGAAATACTGATACTTACTGGCTCATTCACTGGGGCTTATAAATGAATTAATATTTTATATTTTATGACCCATCCCTCGTGGGACTATTCAGACACATTAACTACCAACAAAACAAGTTAGTCCACCATCATCTAACAGCACAGTGCATACATATCATCCAAACATAAACACCATCCAAATGTAAACATAAACATGAACATAACCATAACTGATTTTTGCAAATTGGAAAACAATAATAAACTTGTAGTAGGCTGTTAGTGAATGTTCTCCTGAGTATTACTGGCCTGAAAATCTTAATTCCATGTTGCATCCTAAATCTCTGTTAGGGTTGACCAAGCAGGAGTCATTTGCAAGCAGGAGGGCATCTTCAGGGTCAACTGCATGGATTGTCTTGACAGGACCAATGTGGTCCAGGCGGCTATAGCACGGGTGGTGATGGAACAACAGGTGAGGTCTTTGCTTAGCCTGGATCCAGCCCCATGAACAGTAAATTTCACTTAAAATGTTCAGCTTTTGAATTGAGATTCATGTACCTGCCATGGCTGTGAATCCATGAATACAAGGCAAACATTGTAAGTTGCCTTGACTTGTTCAGTAGACTATAAAAGAGAATGGGGGAAAAAATAATGCAGTCCTGTACCATTTACAGAGGCAAGTGCTGCTTTTCTCACATTGCAACAGATAACGCAGCTAATTCTGTCAAGTCAACACATTTGTGTCTTCACTCAGTGTGCACAGTACCTGCAAAATCAAACCACATCCTCAGGGGAAACTGCCGCCAGTCCCATGAGTCAAAAAATATCAAACGTGTTATTTTATTTATTTGTTTACTTACTTACTTGTTCACTTACTCACCTATTTATTCATTAACCTATATTTTTAAAAAGACTATGCATACTAATGAACATAAACTGAACTGTTAATGTGCCAGTGTTAGCCATCCAGTTAGTTTTCCTCTGGTACTTCTGAGCTTGATATAAAGTAATTGTTTATTAACAGGAAAAACTGAATATCATACAAAGGAATTACAGATTGAGATCATGTTGATCATGTTTTAAATGTCTGAATTGTTTGTAAACTACAGTCTGCCTGTGAAGAACATTCAAGCTTTTTTGCCACATTAAGGTGTAAATATGAGTCACTGAGTCACTTGTGGACATCAGTTGCAGTCTCTGTGGGTCTGTGGAAAGGATGTTATCATTATTTTTTTTTGTATGCACATAGAGTGCTATCATCTGCATACATCTGGATATCAGTTGTGATACAAACCAACGGTAGATTGTTGTACATGTTGAAAAAGAAATAATAATAGACCCTTGGTGAAAATCCACATCCTGGATGATGTCATGGTTTCACAGTTCACTCTTTGCTCTGGCTTCTGCTATCAAAATAACAGAAAACACAAATTGAATTTTGCCAATTTTGTGCTACAGTTTTTGTGATTGACTATATCAGAAGCTTTCCTCAAGTTTACAAACACAGTGTCACTTCCCTAAAGTCCATTTTGGATCACATTTGTTGAGCAAATATGAATTAAAGTTGAGCAACTTGTTGAGGTGTAGAGCCAAGCTGACCTTTTCCACTGAATTTCTCCTCCTGCAGCTGAAGAAACTCGGTGTGATGCCTCCAGAGCAGCCTCTACCGCTTAAGTGCTACAGGATTTATCAGGTCATGTGGGCAAACAACGGAGACACCATTAGTAGGCAGTATGCAGGAACAGCTGCCCTAAAGGTAACATCTTTTTGGTGTTTGGTCAACAGTATGTCATCCTGTCTTATCACAGTACACGGTTAAAGCTGTTAAAATAGTTGCCCTCTCACTTAGATAACATTGTAATTGATCAATACACAGGGCACATAAGCAGTATCTGAAATAGGCAACATGATGATGAAGAACTTGAACTGTTGTTCATAGTTGAAGTTAAGCTGCTAAGACCAAGGGTTAAATGCCAAAGTCAGAGCCGGTCTTAAATTTTGAAAAAAACATTTCTTAAATTTTTTAGAATTGAATCCGAGGCTTTTTTGACATATTATCTGTGGAAATTACCAACGTGAGCATGCGACAAGATCTGGTGTTAACACCAGAATTTTATTTATTACAGTGTAGCAGTGTGGTACATTGTGCCAGTGAGAATACTATTTCTTCCATTGCAGGGAGATTTCACCAGAACAGGGGAAAGGAAACTGGCTGGTGTGATGAAGGATGGCGTGAACTCAGCCAACCGCTACTACCTGAATCGCTTTAGAGATGCATACCGGCAAGCAGTCATTGGTAAGGATGAACGGTATTCTACTTGTGCACGTCAAAGCTCATCTTGTTCCAAAGAAACAGCCTTTCAAGGCTGATCGACTCTGTCTCCTTCCTCTCCCTGCAGACCTAATGATGGGCCTGCCAGTGACAGAGGACCTGTACTCCATTTTCAGCAAGGAGAAGGAACATGAGGAGAAAGAGAAAGAGAGCCAAAGGGGAGCCCAGGAGCAGGTCAGCCTCCTGCTTCAGACCTACATGCAGCTGCTTCTGCCAGATGATGAGAAATTTCATGGGGGCTGGGCCCTCATCAACTGTGACATGAGGTTAGAAGTGCTGAGCAGACACTCATGATACTCCATGCTGTCAAACTGTTGATAATTCATCAGAGCTTTATCATCAAAGCTATAGATCTGTGACCAAATTTTCTGCTGTTATTTATTGAACCCAGTCAGTGACAAATTTAGACATTATCTTGAATAGTTGACAAAGTTATATATATGTCAAACTCATTATATACTTATTTTTCTCCTCACCAGCCTTGTAGATGCAACCAATAAAGATGTGGATGTGCTGTTGCTTCTGTCCAATAGTGCTTACTACATTGCCTAGTAAGTAAAGCCATTAAAAATGTGCCATAGTGTTTCATTAGTTTGTTCTCACAGGTTCTTATGTTTTAATTTAATTGCTTATTTACAGCTATGATGAAGAAGCAGATAAAGTCAACCAATACCAGCGCCTCAATTTAGAGGGCTTGGAAAAGATTGAAATTGGTAAGGAGTAAGCTACATCTGAAAGGAGAAGTGAAGACTATTTTACACACACTTAGTCATTCCACACTTCCCCTAAGGGTACATAACACTTTCTCAGTAACCTTTAAGCAATATCTTTACTCATTGTGATTCATTCAAAGACAGCACAACACTAAAATGGCAGCTGTATCCTCCCTTTATTTACTTATTTATTTATTTATTTATTTATTTATTTATTCACAGGTCCAGAGCCCACTCTTTTTGGGAAGCCAAAGTTCTGCTGTATGCGCCTACATTACAGGAATGAAGAGACGAGTGGCTACTTCCACACGCTACGGGCAGCAACTCGAAATCCTGAGGATGATGGAAAAGGTAGGATGTAATTCTTTTAAAGGCTTTTAAAAAGTGAGAAAATTACTCTCCTTTGATAGAAGTGCTGTGTGTACTGATTGTGACTGTATCTTTCAGACACATTACAATGCATAGCTGAGATGCTTCGCATAACAAAACAGGCCATGGGCCTAGACCTGCTTGTGGTTGAAAAGAAGTTGGAGAGGTGAGTCAGAATTTGTTTTTCATCATGTAGACAACTGACATTTCATCACTTAACCATTACACTTTCTGTAAACATTTGCATCTATCTTACCACTATTTTATTTTTTCATCACTGAGCTGTACAGTATGCGCTGTACTTAAGATTTTGTATCTGTGTTCCAGGCGGCATAGTAAACCTCATGAAGATATAATGGGCATCCAGGCCAAAAACACTGACCAGGTCCATGGCAGTTCTGGTCTGGCACAGGGCAAGAGTTTCCTCCTCAACAAATTCTCCTCTCTCAATCAGAAAGTGAAGCAAACCAAGACAAACGTAAACATTGGGCCCTTCAAGCCCCTTGGCAGGCTTGGCACCTTCTCCAAGCCCGATGTGAAGGTGAACTTCTTAAAACCCACTATGCACGTCAACTTGTGGAAGTCGGACAGCAGCTTGGAGACATCAGACAGCAACCCTGGCACTGGAGCTCTGAAAGACCTCGGTGATGACAACTCTGAAATCTCCTCTGATTCTGACTCCTACAACTCTGACCCAGAGCACCCATGCTCTGGCTCCTTAGAGAATGTGGACTATGTGCTGCCCAGTTGTGGCATTGTAGCTTCAAACCCACGACTGGGCAGTCGCTCTCAGTCTATTGGTAGCGTTGAATTAAACATCCCCTCGGTCATCCGCGTCACTGGCTGTGACGGTAAGCAGGAAAGCTCCTCTCAAGTCAGTGACGACAAGTCCCCAGGGGCTGCCTCAGTGGCTGAAGAAGCCATTTTGATTGACTTTGGAACCCCCATCGATGCCTACTGCCACCAGTTTATTCAGGATGCACAGACCAAACCTGTCGAGGTGTTTGGAGAGCATCCACCAGCTGCTGCCCCTCCACACAACTCCCTGGTGCCTGTGCAGACCAAGGGCCCAGCAGACTCAGACAAGCAGGCCGTCCCAGAGGAGCAACAGGCACCACAGGAGCCCCAGCTCCCCAGGCCGTCCCAGCTAGATGTCCAGTCCACTACCTCCGGCTCTAGCCTCCTCACCGTCCAGAAGCCCAGCTCCGCGGTCTCAGGAGGCTCTCAGAGGAGTCTGTGTTCTCAGATGGAGGGCAGCTTAGGCCCATCGCCTGCTGACAGCAACGGCAGCCGAGTTGTGTCCCCCTTTGCCAAGATCAAGAGCTCCATGGTTCAGGTGGCCAGCCTCACCCAGGCGGGACTCACCCAAGGCATCAACTTTGCTGTGGCAAAGGTGCAGAAGAGCCCAGAACCGGATGTGGTCAACGAGGCCCAAGAGAGTGAGCTGAAGGCAATGTTTACACAGTGCCAGACCAGGATCATTCAGATCTAACTCTTTTCCTTGTAGCAGGATTTTGTAGTAGTATGTATAAAACATCCAGTACAGTAGCAGTAGCATAAGCTTGCACTAAGCGACTCTACTCGGCTAAGAACCCCGCTCTTAAATTTGCCCTTTAGTTGAACTGACCCACATTTACTCTTGTACAGATAGTACAGGACTTAAGTCAAACATGACACTGACTATGTTTACATGCACACAATCATGTAATTACGCTTCTGGTTAAGAAAACGCTTTGATTAATTGGAGAATTGGTCCCAAGATTCGGTCCCATTTTTTTAAACACAGGAAATGTAGCACATATCCCTATTTTCATGCTTTTCAATATTCCACTCTCCATTCATTGATAAAATATCAGTCGTCCCCTCTCCTGTGAGCATAAATCACTTTTCTCAAGTCATTTGAGAAGCTGCAGTAATGATGATACCATTACATTTTGTTACTTCCATATACATGTCTAATTAGTTATCCATACTGTTAACTTAGTAGCTCTAACACCTGCAGGCTGGAGATAAAGGGATATAGATGGGAAGTTGAAAGCAGGCAGTGCAGTATGGTCAGAGTACTGATGTTGGGAATAAGACAGTTTTGATAGCCCGTAGGAGGTGTTGAAACATCCAAAATCAAAAACAAATACGGCAGCTCTTGCAGTGAAAGATGTTTTGTAAGTTTGGTCTTTATTGGTTTATTGATATTCAGATTATGACTAGCCAAAGTGACATAATTCAGACATATAATTAGAGATGAATTTGCATACTTGTTTGACGTCCAAAATCTGGACACACACATTCAAACTTGAGTATTTCTGTGCATGTGAACATATCACTGTCCCAGAGTGTTTGAGGAACTCTTCTCAGTTGATTTTCCCGTTATGGTTGCATGTAAGGTTAATGGTAGAAAACTGACTTTGACAAGGCAGGTAAATATCAGCTGCATGTAGAACGACCAACTCCCAAGTTATTATGTACTGTATGTGTGATCTCCTACGTGTAGGTCACCTATTGGCTTTCGTGGTATAGGACTCATCATAACCCTGAACTCTAAACAGTCGTGGTAGAATTTGACCAAATGTCTTTTGTGACTTCTAAGGGACAGTTCTGTGTTAAATATTACCCTTTGTATAGCTCTCAAAAAACAAGCAAGACTACATAGTTAGGCCTATGTAATATCAGTGTTGTCAAGTGTAACCTAGGAAACATACCATTATAGAAATTAATGACCACAAAAGAAACTTAGTAAGAGTATACTGGTTGTTGATATGTACAGTAAGTATTGTATGTCTATCTGTTCCCTGAGTAGAGCCTTCCCATTTATCAATATATATATATATATATAATCTATATATTTATGGACATAAAAGAAGTTTATCTCCGTACACTTTAGCTTTTGAAATGATGCTAGAGTGACAGCTTAAGAGGTAAAAGCATTTTATTTTGAAAAGGATAACTCCAAACAGTGATCGCTAACCATGAATAACCAGGAAAACACTGGACTGAAATGTTTTTTTTGACAGATATGTGTATTGAATTTGCTATCATGCTAATGGTTGTCATAATTAACACTGAGGGTTTGTTTGATCTAAGTCCTCAGTTGTAAATTAACATTGCATGTTTGACAATGACTGGAGAGTAGCATATAGGTATATGCAATTAGCCCAACCCAAACTTTAAAACACTGTTCGATGCTTTATGCACTCCCTGAATTGAAAGCATATTTGCCTTAACAGGAAATTGAAGTGGGATTATGTATATCAGGTATTTATGGCAAAATCTACTTTTTTGTTTTTTAATCTGTTCTTACATGTTACATTGGTGTACTGTATACAGAGATCATGTTCAGGGTCAGCAAGCTTTATCTTGGGATATTTCATCCACTGGCCTTTACATTCTCCATTGTGTAAGGAAGCTCAGGAAATGAGCAACTTTGAGAAATGTCAACGTTGTCTTATGTGTGTGTGTGTGTGTGTGTGTGTGTGTGTGTGTGTGTGTGTGTGTGTGTGTGTGTACTGTACAGTAAGTGTGGGTTTGTGTGTTAGAGCATCCCTGCTGCTGCTGCTGGTGTTTAGGAGTGCTGCCGTTAGACCTCTATAAGATAAATCACGTGCTGTAAATGTTGGTATGTTATATACTAAGTGTTTTTTATTTCTCCTTCTTAACCTCATTAAAAGGTTTTGCCTCATGGCTTTACGATGGTTTTCATTCAAGCTCTCCCTCAGGACCTTGTTGAAATGAGATTGAAGCTTGATCTGATCCAGCAGCCACTTTGTTCTAGTGTTGTGTATGTTTGATGTCTATTTATGCTAATTAATAACAATAATAATGATATGGTCTGCCTTGAGCTGGAATATCCCAAGATAAAGTGTCACAAGTCACCTTTCAAGTTTTGTGTTTTTGTACTGGTTGATATTAGCCTCTGTTTTCTTGCTTTTAGCTTGCTCACCAGCAGCGTTAAGGCCTAGGATAGCTGTGTATTTGACCTCAATCACTAATTGTGTTACAGTGAGCCTGTAGCCTGTCCTGCTTTGTGGGTGCTGCATTGTATCGTGGGGTGGCTATGAGTTATTGAACCTGCTGATATTGTCTGGTGCTGCCAAAGCTTTACGATGATGGCTGTAATGCAATAGGAATGCAAGGCTTCAATGCAAACTTTGTTCAGGAATGCAAAAGTGGAGTAGTTCTCAATTGGAGCAGAAGTTATTCTGACCTGAACTGTATTTTAGAAAAAAAAGAAAGAAAGGAACAATAATTGATAACATTCCTGTGAGAGTAGACCAGTACGCTGAAAGCGTGGGATCTTAATTTTTTATATGCAAAAGCTGGCATAGTTGAATTTGATCTGATGTTTGCTGGGTGAGTTTTTTTTTTGTTTTTTTTTACTTTACACCAAGTGCTTTTGAAACCACCTGTTCATTTTATTGTCTGTGGTTGGCTTCCCTTCCCGTGAGGACCCCGTCCATGGATGATGTTACATGACATTTGCGATATCATGTGATTAGAGGTCTAAGCATATGATTGCACTGCGTTCAAGCACATGTTCCAGCATTAGCACCACGTCATCTGTATGTCTGTGGTTGTAGTTCACTTAACTGACTGTTGTCATTGTTTTCCATTGGTGTACTCAAGATTTTATTGTATATTAAAATATCCTATTTATTCTTAATCCTCTTCCTGCGTGTTACTTGATAACAAAGTGCGACTGTGCACTTTGGTCCGGGAATATATTCCGTTGGAATAAAAGTATAAGAGTGAACAAGTGTTGCATGAGGTTTATTGTGAAATCGAGTAATGACGAGACATTGTGCCTGACAACTGTATCAGCTCTTCCATGTTAACATCAACCCAATGACTGTTGACTTAAAGAAATGCACCACAGGAAGGATAAGCTTTTCACACAGACCTCATTGCTTTATTTACATATTCTGAGGTCAACAATGGATGACTTTGTATAAAACTAGAAAATTTGGTCTGCGGCAACATTGTGGGAAAACCACTGGCAAAAATCCAGAAATAAACAGGCCGTGACTTATCTCTTTAATTTAAGGCTTAGCAAGTGACATGGCAATTACAGACGTTTGAAAAGTTCAACTTTATGTACAACTTGCACCGTTAACACAACTAGTTCAACATTCATTATGGCATCTGGCAGAAGTCCTAAGTTGCATGTTGGGAAAGTAAAAAGGCTGAGGAAGAGCATGAACAATTTCATATATGAAAAACAACTTTTACAACCTTTTGTTTGTTTAGTATAAAAAAAACAAACAGAAACAAGAACTCATATTTCAGCTGCCCCAGACTGGGAATTTGATCAAGGCTCATTGCCATTAACACACTGCTGCTGCTCCGTCCTGCTCCTCCGCAGCGTCTCGATGTGCTTGGCCCTCATCCAGCTGTCTCTGGAGAGCGAGGTCTGTCCCAGGCTCAGAGACAGTAACCTGAACACAGGACCACAAGTCAGACACACTCACACATTTCAGGTTGCATACATAAATAAATGCACAAACACTGCAACAGCATTTAAAAACATGCAAGCCCAAATATTTGATGCTTTCTACCCAGTGTTTTCTTGTTGACCCGTCGTAATGTTCTGGCGCCCTGTTTCTAACCCACTTTCATTGTCTTTTTGTGTATCGTTGGGTTGGTTTTAGCATATTACACTTTGTGTTTTGAAGAGTACAGTACAAAGAGGGCTATTATTCTGACTAGATTGGAGGACAACAATGCCACATGAAAGCTTATATAAACCTAATCATCGCCCACACCTTGCCACAACAAGAAGCCTGTGGAAGTCTTCGGCAGATATGCTCTGGGGATCGTCCTTCCTCATATCAACAAAGTCATCCTCAACCGCCTGAGAAAAACAGAAAAAACAATAAGCAGTTAAAATAATGCACATCCAGTCACTATAAAATATAACTATATAATATAATGAGTTTTATTTTGGATGTAACTACTCCTTTGAATGATCCTGCCATGTTGAGCCCTGCCTCAACATCCGGTTATAATAGGAAACATAATAAAGGAAGCAAAGTGCTATTTTATGAAGTCACCTGACAGTTTCCTTACAATGAAGACACATGTAAATGTGCGCCACATAAGACGGTAGGATAATGAAAATACAAACTTGATGTTTTAAATTTGGTTTATATACAACCTGAAGCTGAGCTATTGTTGTTTGTATTGGGCGGGGCCTTACCTTCGTGACCTCGTCAGAGATGCTGTAGTCCAGCGTTCGAGCCAAGCTCAGGTAGAGTCGGAACTTGTTCAGCTGCGATGACGCCTGCGGGTGCATGTGGATGGCACTGAGGTACTCCTCCATGTGGGGCGGGACAACATGAGGCTGCAGGTGGACCTGACAGTCTGACTGTGGGGTCAAAGAAAGAGAGAGAGACGTTCACACTGCGCTCAGTGAAAACTATCCGTATCATAAGTAGAAAAATACAGAATACACCTTTTCTACAAGTTTAAGTGGAGCAGTAGTTTCGTGTGCCAGCCCACTCAAACTTCCCATCACACACCCTGCAGGACTTAGCCTAAGCTAACTTGACTGTCAGTGTGTGATAAGTTTGGGCCTCCAGCTGCTGGTCAACAGCTGTTCAATGCAAACAAGGCGGTGTGCTCCTAACTTCTAATCTGCCCTGGGAGCTGTTTATTACCCGCTGCCCTTCACTGCAGCCTAACGGATGGCCCAGTCTGACGCCTCTCCCAAGATTGTTCCTGTGGCACACAGCTGCCGCCATGGCAACCCGTTAGACCAACACACAGGAATAGCACACAGCACATTCCTCGGGCCGTTCGCAACGCAGCGAGACCCGGTCTAAAGCCAGCGACTGGAGGGGTTGCTGCCGGCGAGCCAATGACGGCGGAGATGCCAGCATGACGCCGACTGGAAACAACCCCCAGCGTCTGACACGTGTCGGTCTCAAGAGAGGCCGGCGGAAACCTAACCCCTCCCCGGCCGCTCTGTGCGGTGGGTGTTGCGCTCCTCACCCCCCTTTTGTCCTCACCGGTAGCAGCGAGCGGCCCTCTGACGCGATGAGCACGTTAATATTGCAGGGGAATTCCATCTGGTGGTAGTTAAAGTCATAATCAACCTTCTGCCACGAGATCAGGTTTCCCAGCGCTGTGATGTTCCGCACACCTACAGCAGAAAACACAAACACACAACACATCCAACATGAGTCAAATGATGCAAAAATAAGCTTTTAAACACAGCAGGGTGTTTACAAACTATCCTCCGATGCATGAGTGCAGAGTCTCAGGTCTGATCATTAGCAGGTGCCGTCTGCCTCAGTGTCTTCCCCTAGTGGTGTGTTTGTGTGTGTGTGTGTGTGTGTGTGTGTGAGCCTCACCTGTTGTGTCCAGCTGTCCCTGCTCCAGCTGTGTTTCGTCCAGGAACAGGGAAGTGTTTCTGGCCAGCTGCAGCGCCCCGCTCACCAGCCGGTTGGCCACGTAGTCCTTCTTGGGCACCAAACGCAGCTGGTTCATGTTCTGCAGGCTCATGCTGAGACGATACGACTGCAGGGGGTGGAAAACAAAAACAACTTACCAAGTGTTACATAACGGACCCCTGAGATGTAATATGACACTGATATTTATGATACTATAATTACTTCACTTTAAATTCATTTGAGCTTTTTATTTTACCCTAGTTTATTATGAGTTTGTGTGTGTGTGTGTGTGTGTGTGTGTGTGTGTGGGCATTTCTACTTTATTATTAGAGGGCCTGGGCTGGACTTGAACCTAGGCTACATGCTCTACATGGTGCGCCACAGGAGGGTCCCTTTATTACTCTTTTTTAACCCTTTGTTGTTTATCTATTTATTTATTTATGTAGAGGTTTGTTCTTGTATTGAGCTATGTTCAATCACAAGATGTAGGCGTTACAACACTGAAATACAATCAGTCTTATAAGTTGATGTTTGTGCCTGTAGTTGCTTTGTATTTTCTCTCTGCTTTGTTTAACTGTAAATCACCATTTATTAGATCTGTTGTGTGAAAACTGTCATACAAAGAAATAAAGATTGACTCGTTCATTCACTTTCAATCAAGTGGCCCAAGAGGTACAGCACTTGTCCAGTAGGGCTGCAACAACGAATCGATAAAGTCGATAAAAATCGATTATTAAAAGTGTTGGCAACGAATTTCGTTATCGATTCGTTGTGTCACGTGATTAACGTGTCACTCGCCTTGTGAAGTTATGAGTTTTATCCCCCTCAGGGATGTGTAGCTTCACAGACACATTGCTGTATTTTTTCAAAATGATGTGTGAAACCATTAAGAATAATATAGTCAGTCTCCAATTAATTTAAATTTAACATTTATTTTTTTTTATTATTATTATTTATAATTTAATATAACTTGAACAGCTCAGGGACATTCATGCAATATTGTTTGAGCACCTTTTTGCACCGTCAACTTAAAATAAAGTTCTGTTTTTTAAAGAAGGGGTGGAATTTTATTTCCGATTAATCGAAAAAATAATTGACAGATGAATCGATTATTAAAATAATCGTTAGCTGCAGCCCTATTGTCCAGTAACTGAAAGGTTCCTGGTTCGATTCCTGGTTCCTCCACAGAGTGTGCCAAAGTGTCCTTGTGCAAGAGACTGAGCTCCTGAGCAGGTTGGCACCTTGCATGGCGGCCTCTGCCATCAGTGTGTGTGTGTGTGTGTGTGTGTGTGTGTGTGTGTGTGAGGCATACATTGTAAGGCTCTTTGAATAGCAGGTGGACTATAAAGTGCTGTATAAACGCAGTCCATTTACGTGTCATGCACCTGCGCTTACTCAGCCCACATAAAACAAGACATGTGACATCCCTTTATCTCGCTGTTGTTGTGTTCAGCAAACACATTCAACTCAGGAATCACACATACAAACTCTGCTGACATTTACAAATATCAAGCATGCGGCATAGCAGTCACATTTTTCTGAAACATCTCTCGATAAAGAACTGAATAAACAGAACAGAGCAGAAATGGGAGCTTGAAGTGATTCACTCACACAAGGCACAAGCTGCTGGATGATCTGGTAGAGGCGTTCAGTGTATGAGGCCACGGTTGGACAGCCACTCACATTCAAGGTGAATTTGCCCAGTGGGAGAACGTCTCGTCTGGCGTACCTACAAGCGACAAAAGAACCTCATTATGAAATCCCTGTCGAGAGCCGCTTCTGTTTCGGCATGCAGCTACGAAACAAAAGCAGTGGCGTGCTCGGTGAAGCGTAACAGATTGGACTTCTCTGACACATACACGCTGGAAATGAGATGCAGGATGAGGTACTCGGCTGCCAGCGCATCTCCCAGGAGGACGTGAGTGAGGTAAGTGAGCAGCTCCGTCCTGACAGAGGCCATCTCGCTCAGGGTTGACGACAAAACTGAGAGGAGAGAAAAAGGGTTCAACTGAGTCATTCTGCAGCAACTGCAAGTACAGTGCAAAGCATTCGTTGCTTTGTTTCTCTTCTTGGAAAGCTTCACAGTCATGAGTCCAGTTCTCTGCTTCTCTACGGAGCTATAAAGTGTGACAAGGTGACCGTCACTCAGGTTCAAAAACTATTTCACCCATCTGGCACAGAGTTTTCAGTCTAGCTGGGTTCAATGTGGCTCCACACACTCATTCGCTCCTTGACTGAAAAGACAAATGGATGAATTTAATACCTTTGCAATTTGAAATTTCAGGATTATCAACAAACAGATCACTAAAAATTGTCAGAAATATTGTGTTTACACTATAAATGGCATTAGTCTGAAAATGGGCTATAAATGTATGAGGCGTCTTGTTTTTTTTCGAGGAAGCCACACACACACAACAGTGATGCAATGTTTTGCAGCAGATTGCAAGGTATTTTTGGCTTGACCTGACAAAGCTCGGCTGGGTTGGTCATCGTCTATCCTCCACGCAGAACATAATCTGGCGTAACGAGCGACAACCGGGCACATGTCCATATCTGTAATGATTTTTCAGATCGGCTAACGTTTCATCATCCCTACAGAACTGCTGTCGGATTCAAACCAGGCTTTGTGTGTAAGCCACATACAAGGACTCAAATCTTCTCTGTTTGTGTGATTGCTTGGGATTTGGGAGCCGGTCAGGCTTCTGGGTAATGTAGTTTTTGTTGTGGAAGCATCACTACAAAAATATTCAAAATCATTGGTTATTAGTTTCTACTTCTGCAAAGGACAAAAACTTAAGACTCTGAGCCTATATTATTTATGATTGTTAGGCAATTATCATTAGGAACAATTAGGTCGACTGTTTGATTAGCATGAAAAAATACCACATGGCATTCAGTTACTGCTAAGAACGGGCCATGTATCAGCAGACAGTCTGTATCAGCTGTTATCACCTTTAAAAAGGATTTACTTGTCCATAAGGCACACTTTTTTTTCCAATCATTTTTAAATACAATTTATAATACACATATTTTTACCCAATTTCCCTTTGGGGAAGTATTTCTGATACTAATTCTTATACAGTTCTTATTTTCCTTTTCCATTTCTTATATTTTCACTTATGCTCATATAAATATTTTTCTGTTGAAAATTAGGAGCAACTGCAGCTGAGCCAACTTCCCCTCGAGGATCAACAAAGTATTTCTGATTCTGATTATCACATTCAATTTGTTATTATTTCTGCAGTCAACATTGGACTGATTGTGAAATTGGCTCTTTTTTCTAGGAGTGTAACATTTAATTCAACTGTAAAATTATACACAGAGTAAAACTAACTTGGTCTTCTGTTTAAAAAACATCTCAGTGCTTTAAGACAGGTCTGTCTGAGAGGCTTACAGGCACTGTTGTCCTCCAGGGCAGCAGAGGGCAGCAGAGGGTTGCAGTGTGGCAGTGGCTTGGCGTAGATCATATGGAGGCGAGGCACGAGCGAGGCCGGCGGGCTGTGGACTCTCTGCTCCTCTGCCGTCTCCATGCACTCTGTGGGATCCAGGAGGGACGAGGAGGCATCTCTGGGCGCGCAGGGATACGAATCAAGAGTGAGCAACAGACACACAGATCAGACGGGAAATCACACTTAATCCAGATTAACAACAAAGTGTCTTACTTCTCCTCAGCCAGAGCGCTGAGTGCCGGGCTGACGGAGAGGATCCCGTAGACCTCCAATGTGTCGTTCAGTTTGAAGCTGTCCCAGTCCTCGTACACCTGCCAACAGCAAACAAGCACCGTCCTCCGAGTTACACCGAGAAAAGTATTCGCTGATGAGTCAGAATAATTTCTAAGTACTCCATACAACACTTTTATGGAGTTGTTTTTATGTAACTTCATATTAAAAGCCCTTGACTTCAATTGTGACAACCTTTCATCCCACAGATATTCAGATAATTTGGTAATCATTACACCCACAGAGGCCAAATTACAGCAACAACCAAGGTTCCCACTCTCTGTCACATATAAAATTCAATGACTTTTCCTGGACGAAACTGTTATATTTCCATTAACAAAAGGATTTCACCTTGGCCAAAATTTTGAACCGCACTTCAGATTCCGAAATCTCACTAGAGTTTATTATTCTGTTTCATTCTGCAGGGGCATGAACGTAACATGAACACAATGGAAAATAAATCAAGTTTCATTAATAGTTTTTTCTGTTGCTCTTTTTTTAGGCTAACAAGATCATATGATATAACACGACACATCCCAAGCCCTTATTAAATCCTCCGACTCTCGCTATCTGCAATAGATTTTTTGAGATTTCGTGAAACACAGGAGGCCTGAGGAGTGAGATGTGCTGCTGACAGAAGGAGAGCTACCAAAACCCACCAGCAGAGGCTGATAAAATACCTTGACGAGGCAGGACGGGCCCTTCTCCCCCGGCAGGGGGAAGTTGAGGTCGAGGTGGGAGGCAGATGTGGTTTGGCTGGAAGGAGCTTCCGTCTCCTGGCGTTTACAGTCGCCGTTGCCGTGCGGCTCCGTGTGGCTCTGAGGGCCTGCGGAGGGAGGAGGAGCAGCTCGCATTTATCCACCTTTACATGCTATGACACTTTCACATAATTTACATGATGCTCATTGCATTCCAAGTGTTGCAAATGACTTTTTTGGTGGACCAATTTTCCCTCAAACTGCACAGACACATTGACCAGCATGGCTTTTGAGAAAACCCAGAAAACGTGCTTGAATTTCCTGCATTCAGCTGTGGGTTTTACATGTGTGCACAGAGAAATAGCAATAGTTCAGATTGAATGTCCCCCCACACTCTAACCACAACATTTCATGTAGCTGCATTGTATTGTGGTGCTAATGTCAAGGCAGAAACTGGGATCTGTTTTTTCTATGATGGACTTCTCCCTGTATGATTGCAGAATACTGAAAGAAACCCTTTCTCTTTACTTCTGAGGGACTGACGCCAAAGCCTAATGTTTTAGAGAGCTGAACTTTTTTCTTTCAAACTCAAAATGAGGCTGCACTGGAAACATCTGGGTGTGAAATCACATTATTTAAACTGGAGCATATATCTAGAGGAAGACAAAACAAAACAAACAAACAAAAAAAAAATCCAAAATAAAATGAGTCCAGGAATGCGAGGTAGATCACAATTAGCCGAGCGTTTTTTAGACTAGATTTTTCTTATAAAAATTTAAAAAAAAAAAGCCATCTTCTCTCCCACGATGAACTAGACATTTATATTTTTATCTTCTGCAAACATTTATGCATTTACAATCTCATCTAAAGAGCAAAAGAAAATAAAAAGGTCAGAAATTTGCCACCTGTTAATAAAATCCTTTATGGCAGCAGAAAATATTGTGCGGTCATTCCCTCCATTTCATCGTGAGCATTATATTCCCATCTTGCCTCCACAAACAGCTCATACCGGTGTGTGGTTCCCTCTGCTTCTGCGGCTGCATGTCCATGTCATCGTCCTCCTCGTAGCTGCGTTTCTGTCGGCTCGGGACGTAAGAGGTTGACGGAACGACTCTCGCTTGGCTAGAGCCGGCGTAGCTGTGTGACAGAATTAAGGAAAACTGGAGACCCAAGACCGAGAAATTCATGTAAAAACATTTAGTACACACGCAGACATCAAAGAATATAAAATAAGAAGCCACGTGAAACTGTTTCATGTCCAAGTAGCTCTTCCATCATGTATCAATGACATTTTGGAGCACATTAGGACTGTGCTTTAATAAAATAAAATCGATACAGCAATATATTGTGTTAAACTCTGTGCAGAAGCATGTATTGATCCAGCATCATGTGCCATGGCAAAGCTGAAAGCAGTTTGGCATTTGGAGACGAATCATGCAATATGCAGAATGTGCATTTACAGACAGGTGAATATGCATTATTCTTGCACCAAGGCATAAGACAAAATAAAACACAAAATAATAATTTGCTCTCAGAGCCTGTGGCATAAAAACTAGATCTCTCTCTCTCTCTCTTTTTTTTTTTTTTTACTTTTAAGATCTCAGTGGGTCTTGATTGTTCTTGTTCTAATTAACCAATATACAGTTTATAATAAATAGCTGTTATACTATGTGGTGGGTTTTCACTATCACTGTGTCTTGTGATGTGTATCGTATTGTGAAGTTGCTGGTGGTACGGAGCCCCAGAGCAGAAAAAGATATCTCTTTGACCCAGGGATTTTCTCCGGGGATAGGCACGCAGTAGAAAGTCTGTCTCTCTGCAGTGACGGTGTTTTGGGAATTCAAATCCACCTGGAAACGAGAAAGCACAGCATACAATTGTGAGTCTATGTAGTTATTAAAACACTACAGCTGAAAACAAGGCACTTATGAATTCCCATCCAATGAATGAGATGTTCTTACCCCACATTCTGTAACATCTTTGTACTTCCCGCATCGCAAAACCTGAGGATGATCAGAGAGTAGATTTGAATGAGCGATGATACAGGGCTGATTATCCAGGGCAGAAACCAAACACTGGGAGCTGATGGGAACATGACAGAGAGGGCTGTGTCTGGTATGCAAACCGCGGTGCAGGGGTGGATAAGGAAGTGCTCACCCTGGCCTTGGTCGATGGATCGACAGTCTCATACGCTCCCATGTAAAACTCAGGGTCGAACATGTCTTGGATTAAGCAGCGGAACCTGACCAGGCTGTTGGGCTTCAGGTAGTGCAGCGGGACGTCGTTCAGAGACGGGACCTGGGCGGACACAAAGACAAATTAAAACTAACCAACAGAAGAGTCGACTGACCTCCAGAGTCTCGCAGTAGACTCATACACAGACCACACAGGCTGGCTGTAATATTTCACCTTTATGTAAAACAAAAACAACAACAACAAAAAAAACAACAAAAAAAAAACTGGCGGTCATTCATTTGCATCTGAATGGAATTTGTATTTCGAGAGGAAGCCAGAGCCACGTTACCGAGGTATGAGCCTCCTTGTCTTTCAGCTGCTCTTTGAAGAACAGCACCGCCTTAGCCTCCCATCCCGAGTCTGAGTTATTCTGGGAAGACGCTGAAATATAAAAAGATGACAGGCAATGTGATGGATTATATGCCAATGTTAGAAGGTAAAAGTACCACAAGCGAGGGCTGAGGACTACAATAACAGTTAAAACTGGATTTGAGGAGTTAGTGAACACATTTCAGCGATTCAGCGACTTATATTTATATTTATGTTTTTGATGCCAAGTATAATCAAATCATGGTTATAAACAGGTAAAAAATTTCACTTTCTGATGATGGTCTGTGTTTTTCAAATTAATTCAAATTACCTTCTCACAAGTGGGTAACTTACTAGACAAATTAATGACTGCTGAACCTGTAACTCACTTATAGGTTTTAACCCTCCTGTTCTCATTGGGGTCAATTTCACCCCAAATCAGCCCATTCATTCATTCAACATCATTTTTTTTGCTTAATATTTCATGACTATTCCTAATTTAATGGGCACAACTGAGTAAACGTGAAATTAACATGAGCTGTTTTCAATGCCTTGTATACATTTTGTACCCATCGGTGTTTCTTTGAACGTCAAAAAACGCTTTTTTAGCTGTATAAAACATAAGAAATATCATCATTTTACACACATTTACTTCAGTTGTTTTGGACACTGAGGGTTAATGTGACCTTAGGGAAAAACATGATTCCTACAGGAAGCAGGATGCATAAGCGGGTTGAATGACTGTGTGTGTGTGTGTGTGTGTGTGTGTGTGTGTATTCTTTAAAGGGCTATTTAGGCACTCAATGAGAAACAAAGTACCTGACACATAAACGTGGGTAATTATTATTATTTTTGGAGGTTTAAATTGCTGAGGTCAAACTGATCCGTATTGATAGAAAAAAGTCAGTAAATGTGAAGATAACAGGAGGGCTGAGACTTTCTGTGCTTGACGCGTGTGTGTGTGTGCGTGCGTGCGTGTGTGTGTGTGTGTGACCGAGCCTTGTTGAGATCAGCTTGGACATCAAATAGTTACTGTTAACAAGCTTTGCATTGGAAGTGAAAGTTACACCGTTTTCTCATTATAACTCACAATAACTTACATTAAAAAGTAGTAAATGAGGTAAATAAACATGTTTTCGCCTGTATATGATGCGCATGGCAGTTAGCATGTCAGTTAGCCACCTAGCTAAGTTGCTAAGTTAACGCATCAAGCCAACAGCTAGCTGTCAAGCAAGTGACTTAATCTCTTACCAAACATCCCTTCAGCAACACCCAGCGGGTTGTTAATCCAGTCGTGGGTAGAGGGCATCTTTTGCCAGTGACGAACTTCAAAAGTACGCAAAAATAAACAACAAAACTACCTTTAAAAAAACACAGTTGTGAAGAGAGTTTGTGAAGTGCAGCTCGGTACTTTCTCTGAGACGGGACGGCAGAGCGGAGCCGCTGGGCTGAGGGCGGGAAATTTGCGTCACTGCTTAGTAGAAGGTAGTTCGCTCGTTTTGCCACACCAGCATCCACCGGTTGGACGGAGTTATCACACTGGGAAGGAAGGGAAGGGGGTTGTTTTACTCACTTTTGCGACATATTCGTATGAACGCGTGTGTGTCATTTTTATTTTGATTTGAATTCTTATGCGCATTCAGAAAATTAATCTGCTCGTAACTTTTAAATTAGATCAGGTGTAGTCGCACAATGCAAGCGCCCCCTCACACCCATAGGTGGCAGCACTGAAAGAAACGGATTGTTTTTTTTTGCCTGTGCGCTGTAAAACGACCTGCGTCCATTTACCAGATCTACAAATAATCTGTGGCACCACCTGGGCGTATTGTTGTCGTGCAGATTAGTGAAATCTCGTGAATACGGAGGAATTTCTAGGTCGAGATCCGGGTATGAGGTGGGCTTAATGCCTGCCTGTATTGGCTACGTGTAAATTTGGGGAAAATGGCTGATAGAAAAAACAATAATGTCCCTAACTCCAGTGCAAATTTATTGTTCAGTGCTGCTCCAGAGTTTAACTTCAATTTGCCTTTCATACCGGTGAGCCAGGCCACCGGGCCGGCGGTGTTATCCGGAGGTAAGACCAAATGTTAGCGGAGGAAATGTCTGGACATTAGCGTTGATGTTAGCATGCTAGCTAGCCGGGTGGCTAACAGGTTCATAATGAAACGAAAAGCCCTGACAGTTACTGCTGTCAGCGGCTAATGGTCTCATCAAACTGTACAGTTATGTGTCTGTCATTTTTATGTCAGCCAGTTAGTATGGTTTGGTTACACTGCCCTCAATGTGATGCTGTTAACACTCCTGCTAACTTAAAATGTATTAACATGTTTTATCATTAGGGGTCAGTTTGACCCCTGCATTCTAAACCTCCAGAAATTGACTATAATATTAGTTAACCATGTTTATGTGTCAGGTGCTTTATTTGTCTTGTGACTGCCTAAATAGCCCTTTAAATAAAACATAAGCTCCCCCATTCACCCAAATGTCATATGAACTATCACTGGCTCTTCCACTACTACAGGTGTGGTTATGTTTAGTTAAGACCCTAAAACAGAGGGAAGGTTTTGACGATTATAAATGGCTTGTTATAGTAGCTCAGTGTCATCCAAAACAGCTAAAACAAAACAAAATATGAAGCGAAGAAAGAGATGTTAATCATGTGTTTAGAGATGTCAAACATCGAACGGGGTCAACTTGACCCCAAAGATAACAGGAGGGTTAAATGACAAGGATGTAGTTGGTGAATATGCTACAATAACATCATGATAACTCACTGTCAGGGATGTCAAATGTGAGCTAACCTTTAACCGCTTGACATCTGTCTGTCTCGATTAACTTCATGTTTTCTAGAAGATTCCACTGATGTTGGAGAGGAAGACAGCTTTCTAGGCCAGACCTCTGGCGGTGTGCCCGCCCCCTCTACGTTCAACTACTTCTCCAGTCCCGTGACCAGCAGCGACCCGTTCGCCTCTATAGGCCACCAGCCATGCCCTCCACCAGCACTTTCAGTCGCACCCACAACAGCGGGTCCGACCTCCGTTCCCAGCAGTGTAAGCATGGCCCCGCCGCCCCCCTCTGGCCCACAGATGAACCCTGCCCCGGCCTTTGGTAGTACTGTGTATCAGAGCCCCATGGGGCGGCACACTCCTCCCCTCAGCTCGATGACCCCGCCTCCTCCCCAGGCCCCCCCGCAGAGCCACAACCCCTACCGCCACACCCCTGTCAGCAGCAGAGCCAGCCCTTATATTCCAGCTCCAGAAGTCCAGCCGCCGTCCCACCACCCGCCGCAGCAGAACCCCTACTCCCTCGGCTCTTCAGCACAAACATTCCCACTGTCAGGACCTGCATTCACAAAGGTAGAGACGGAGCGATCGCTCATATCTGTCACACTGTTTTGTTTTTCAGATGCTGCTAACTTCAGTGAGTATCAGTGAAGTGTATATTTATCACATTTATTCTCAGGTTGCTATGGAACTTAAAGCTTATCGTATTTATCACAAATCATTTGAGAGGATCAGCCATATGCCTGACGTGTGGATTTTATTTTAACTTACTGAATGAAAAGCTATGTTTAAAATTGCCGTGAAAGGGAGCATGGGTAGATGCCCCAGCTGCAAAAAAATCCTACAAAATAGGAGATGGAGCAGCTAGAATATATTACAATAAAAGTGTTTTTTTAGGGGGTGTACTAAGCAGACTTCAAGTCCCTAAAATGTTTTTAGAAATGCACAAGGAAAGGCTTGAGAACAGAATGTGGATACACGAAAGACCGCCTTTTGCCTGAAATGTTTCCTCTTCAGTTGCTAGTCAAAATTCGTCTTTTGTTTGCATATATTCTGGTGGCTCCATCTCCTGTTTTGTAAAATCAGGGTAATAAATGTGTGCTGATGATCCCTCTCTCCCTCTGTCTCTGCAGCCCCCTCCCACACAGATGCAGGTTCCTCCGCCTCCTGCCACCACCGCTGGAGCGTTGGTCCCTGCCAATCCCATGATGCCGTACAACTACAACGTCTACGAGCCCGTTCAGCCTCACTGGTTCTTCTGCAAACAAGTGGAATCGAAGAGCGTCTGGCTGCCTTTCAGCATCATCGACTCCATTCAGCTGGAGGAGACGTACAACTCAGGTATGACAGCTTGGAACATAAACTTATGCTTTTTAGAGGCTGCTTTGTTCAAAGTGAACCACTTACCCTGACAGTGTAAGTGCTGCATCCTTCCTGTGTGAGGCCACATGGCGCTCACATGACAAGTGATGGATACTATTCAGAAATGTGATGGATGCATGGAAATCTTTCTTTGCTTTTTCTTCTTAGTCCAACCAGACCCGGAGAGTGTGATCGTGCGTACAGATGGAGGACGGTACGACGTGCAGCTATACGACCGCATGCGGACTGCGGTGTACTGGGAGGAGGAGCCCACAGAGGTCCGACGCTGCACCTGGTTCTACAAAGGGGACTCCGACAGCCGCTTTATCCCATATTCAGAGGAGTTTAGTGACAAACTCGAGGTGTGTCCCCCTGCCGCCACTGGGCAGAAACAAATGTCTTATCTGTATCTGTCAGAACAGAATACACCTGAGCAGGTTCGGTTTGGAATGATCATGCAGCGATAGTGGTATCTTTTCTGCACCCTTTTTGTGCTGCAACACTTTTTAAATTGTTTCTTTAGCCAGGAATGTCCCACTGAGATAGAATATCTCTTCTTCCAGGGAGTCCTAGAAGAAGATGTATTGTATCTCATAAACATAAACTCAGCTCCCATGCACAATTCTATACTGGCTGCATTTTAAAAAAAATATTTCTTGGATTAAATTGCTGTGAGATCCATATTGTTGTACCTGAATATGCAGCACATATCCAGGTCGAAATGTGTGAATGATGGGCCTCTCTCCTCTCTGCAGTCAGAATATAAGAAAGCTGTGTCTACCAACCAGTGGCACCGGAGGCTGGAGTTCCCATCCGGGGAAACCATTGTTATGCACAATCCAAAGGTAAACTTTTGTCTGATTCAAACGTTAAGAGGTGGTCTTGTGACGCTTTGATCCTGTTGAGTGTTTGTATAGATGTTGTACGCTCTCAGTGAGTGATTCAGCAAGGCCTTGTTCTCTCTGCCTGTAGGTGATCGTCCAGTTTCAGCCGTCTGCCATGCCAGACGAGTGGGGCACAACTCAGGATGGGCAGACCAGGCCCAGAGTGGTGAAGAGAGGTATTGATGACGACCACGATGAAGTGCCTGATGGTAATCATCCTCCTCTCCTCTTCACCCACACTATCTTAGCTACCTCTACATATATATAGAAAAATCCTGCAAAGTTCAGTCTTCAGTTATATATCCCTTTCAGCTGTGATTAGCATGTATCCTGGGTGATCAGTAGAATAAAAACACATGAAATCCACATGTAAACCACCTCTGGGCGTGGTCAGAGACATGTTTGCCCACTTTAGCTTCTGCATGGCCTGAAGTACATTTTTGCACATGAACCGACGAGCAAGTGTGTAAATCAAACCGGTGGCCGACACCGTAGATAGATAGTGACATTTTATCAGTATACTTGTGCATGAGGAACAAGTAAGACAAAGTATTTACTTGAAACAGAAACTGTATAATGCAGTGAATAATGTTATCTCCAGTGCAATAACTCACAGTCATTTCAAAGCTAGGCTTGATAAGGTGTTACAAGCAAGGGGTGGAAACCACTGGCGATGCAATACTATCACAACATTTTACCCACAATAATGATGTTATTGTCATGATAAAGGGGGTTCTGCAGTATCTTGTAAGATAATTTGCTGTGATGTATCTTGATATCTGTAACTGTAGAAGAAAAAAATACCCAGGAAAAAGCAAAATTATTTTCCAGTAAGCAGGAATCAGCTGTGTTTTTTTTCAGTGTTTTAATCTGCACAGGGACTGCAACATGAACATGACAGAACAGTTCCAGTTAAAATACCTAAAGGCAGGGAGCAAACAGGCCACATAGGAAGTCAAATGTGCATTTCACAAGAAGAAGTATCGTGAAACTTTGCATTATGGTCATTTTATGGTCAGTTTCAAAGGACCTAAGTGTGAGGAAGTGACATGTATGGTAAACCGTGTTTTGTGAGAGAAAAAAATGGTGATGCATTTTAACATCAGGTGTACATTTGACCTAGTTTTTAACCCATGTTTAGACACATTACAGATGTGAGACTGCCTAATGTAAAGGGGACATTGATGAGCTCATAAATCAGTTGGTAATGTGCAACATATATCATGTGTTTATACCTACTACCTGTTGTAGGTGAGCTCCCTAAGGTGGATCATCTAGTGTTCATGGTGCATGGAATCGGCCCCGTCTGTGACCTGAGGTTTCGGAGCATGGTGGAGTGTGGTGAGTCTTGGATTGCTTTGATAATCAAGTTGCAACATAATGATGGGTGCAAAGGGCATTTAATAAATCATTTACTGATAGTTACTGGTGTTTGTAAAGTCTGGAGTCTTTGCTGTGTGTCTTTCACTTCCAGTTATCTATATATAAATCCTTGTGTTTTCAGTGGACGACTTCCGTAGTGTGTCCCTGAAGCTGCTGCAGAGTCACTTTAAGAAATCACAGGACGAGCACACGATCAGCCGGGTGGAGTTCCTCCCTGTGCAGTGGCACACAGCTCTACATGGAGACGCCACGGGGGTGGACAGGTGAGCAGAAACACAGTGCATTTCCAAGAGGACATAATCATCGCTCAGGACTCAAAAAGCCCCACAAAAATCCTCCCTACTATCCACAAACTAGTATCCATGTCAATACAATAAACACACTACAACATAGACCAATTTGAGTTAAGTCATACATCAGAAAGATTCCCTACAGAGAAGTCAGCGAACATATGCATGACAGGGCTACCATTTGTAAATGCTAAAATTATTATTATTATTGATAAACTTACCTCCTGAAACACTCTGTGGATAATCTTGTTATTAATAAGCAGCCACTGAAAGAGCATGTCCTGTCAAACTTTACCAAGATTATTCCAGACAGGAAATATATTGAATTCTCGGGTATTTCTTAGAATATCAGAGAATATTTCCACATGGGACACAGGAATATACCAACATGTAATTAATAGTTGCGTCACACCTGGTTATTGCTTTTGGTTGTTGATAATAGCTGCTTGGAGGCCAGTAGAGGGTGCTAGACTAAAACAGCACATATATGTACTGTAAGTGCTCCTCCATAGTCACTGAAGTACAGGGAAGAGCCTTGAGATCTTTAATTAGTTACATGATCCTAAAGTCAGTGATCCCATCAGTGTGGAAAGACTTTACACGTGTCTTGATGTTTTTTTTACTTATTTGTATTTACAGGCGGATAAAGAAGATCACCTTGCCCAGCACTGGTCGCTTACGTCATTTCACCAACGAGACCTTGTTAGATGTGCTCTTCTACAACAGCCCCACTTACTGTCAGACCATCATGGACACAGTTGCCAAGGAGATTAACAGAATCTACGCCCTGTTTATGAAGAGGAACCCCGACTACAAAGGAACCGTGTCAGTGGCCGGACACAGCTTGGGTAATAAGCCAGTGCTTTTTGGTTTCAGAGTCAGCCGGCTTTGCTTCTGTTCTGTTTTTCAAGTAACTGTGAGGCTCTTGTGGTCGTACACTCCCCGACTCATGTGTTTGTTCCTGTACTTGCAGGTTCGCTGATACTCTTTGACCTGCTGTCAAATCAAAAGAATGGCTCTCCTGCACCAGTCATTGCAACTGCAAATGGAGATCCTCCGCTAGACAGCAAACAGGTTATTTATACCATCAATTAGCTAATCAGTTGAAAAATTATCTTATTTTGCAGTTATGAAGTAGTGTAATTATCTCCACTGAGTGTGATGCATATTTTGATGAGATCTTTGGACGCTAATTGCCTAATAGTTTCCCGCTCTGTAGAGCACAGATGCACAAAATAGATCACTCAAGGCAATAAACAAAGTTGGAATAGTCTGTGAGAGTTGCTTTTTTGCCCCTCAGGTTCCCTCTGTGACACAGACAAACAATGCTGTGACCCCCCCGCCTGTCGAGGAAGAACCCAAAGAGGATGGGGAGGAATTTGAAGATCTGTCCGCCATGCTGGAGCATCTGGGCTTGTCTGAGTACAAGAGTACATTTGATGAGGAGAAGATTGACGTTGAATCTTTTGTAAGAACAAAAATCTGAATCTGTGTTTTTCCTTGTAAGATTTTTTTTTTAAATTGGTCTGTACAGAAAAAGATCACAACAAAAGTCAGGGAGATTTTTGAAGCCAAAATATTTCAGTGCTAAAATTTAGAACACCATTCAGTTGATGGCAGTCTAGTTTTTCTGGTGTTAGCCTTCACACATTCTTCAGGCTGTCTCATTGGCTTGTGTCTTGCTCTTCCAGCTTATGTGCACAATCGAAGACCTGAAGGAGATGGGAATCCCGCTGGGGCCCAGGAAAAAGATTGCCAAATTTGTCAAGGAGCGAGTGAATAAGCAGGTGAGCCTGTAAATACCCTTGTCTCTTAAATAGCTGTGAGGCTCGCGAGCTGAAAAGTTGTGACAGACTGGCTTCACGTTTCCTGCGGGTGTTTGATTAATTTACTCAGGCGGCACGGCAGGCGGCTCAGGAGAAGAAAGCCGAGGTGAAGGAGGTCAGTCAGGAGGTGGCGCCCTCACAACCGGCTGAACCCACTCCTGATCCCGCCGTCAAGAAACTTCCTGTGGGCAAAACTGTCTCCTCCATCCACGTCGACTACAATTACTTTGAAGTCGGCACTGGACAGGTAAATGTGATCTCTAGCAGGGATGATGTGTCCACTGATACAGATTTACAACATCAGTATCAGCCCAACATTTTCAAAGCAGCTTTACTACTAGTTGATCAAGAGATTACATTTTATCAAATCAGTGTATTTGCCTACAAAAAGAGTTTTGTACCAAACTTGATATTGTAATGTCCAGTCTCAAAACATGCTGATTTTCAGAACTAAATTCGAGTCAGTTTAATAATAATGATTAATGCTTTATTTATGCTTTGCTCTGTAGGTTTCGGTGATCTACCACACTCTGGACTTTGAGCCGGTGAATTTCTTTGCTCTCGGCTCTCCTATCGGCATGTTCCTGACGGTCCGAGGCCTGGAGAAGATCGAAGAGACGTACCAGCTGCCCACATGCAAGGGGTTCTTCAATATTTACCATCCGGTATGCAGTTCTTCCAACTTGTGCATACTGAAATTACAGATTTTTTGTTGTGAAAATTTGAACAAATTATTCCACAAAATTCTGTATGTAGCTGTGTGAAAGCTTTACCTGTGATGACATCTAGATCTAATGATGAATATCACTGGGTTTCATATCAGGGTTTGTCATAAATTTCACTCCTCATTTTCTAAGAGCCTTTTCTAAAAGCTTACCGGTGTAGTAAATGTGATGAAAGCCATTTTGCTGAGTCACAGTAGCTGCCGCTGTGTGATAGCTCCTCGATTTACGACCAGAGATGTTTGCTCTCCCTCAGCTGGACCCGGTGGCGTACCGGATCGAGCCCATGATAATGCCAGACTTGGACTTGAAGCCTGTTTTGATCCCACATCACAAAGGGAGGAAGAGGCTGCATCTTGGTATGACACTCCCGCTTCAGATTTTTTTCCCTTCTTTGTCCTTTGTCCTTGCATCACCCCGAGTAACTACACCATTAATCTTGGTATCTGCAAATTACTTGGCAGTAATAATGCAAAAACAACTGAATGCAATTTTTCAAACTGCAGACCATTGAATTTTCCCCAACACTTCTTTAGGTGCTGTGCTCTAATTTTATGTCGTGATAAAATACAAAAGCTCCATCCTCGTGTAGAAATTGCTACAATAAACTCATACTTTGATTTTTTTTTTTTTGTCTCCACTGACAAATTACCAGAAATATAACCCTTGTGGTCAGGCTAAATTACCAGTATTACAGTGAACACTGATTATTCTTATTGGCTGTTTGTAAAATTGAAATATAGTCAAATTCAACAATGTATGTTTAGCAGTTTTAACAACAGGACTATGGTGACACAAATCAGTGGATCCTCTCTGCATTTTCCCAAGCAACTCGCTGATATTGAGGAAGTGAAAAAGTGAAGTTCAGCTCTAAGGAGATGAACAGATAAATCAGTGATTATCTAAGTGTATCATGACAGCTTAGTGACCATTTTTTGTGTGTAATATCCTGTTTTCTTTTGCCTGTGACTTGAAAGGCTTAAGCAGTTGCATGTTGAAGAGCTTTTCTTGTGCTGAGCGATTAAGTCCTGGATTCCTGTGTGTTGCAGAGCTGAAGGAGAGCCTGTCCAGGATGGGCTCTGACCTGAAGCAGGGATTTATCAGCTCCCTGAGGAGCGCCTGGCAGACGCTCAACGAGTTCGCCCGCGCCCACACCTCCTCTGCCCAGCTGCAGGCCGAGCTGGCCATCGTGGCCAGTCAGATCGAGGAGGAGGAGGAGAAGCAAGTGCAGGAGGGTGAGTTTCACTTCCCGCTGCAAACGACTTCCCGCTAGAGGTGAACCAAGTGTCAAAGTCAGAAATGACTTTTACGGGATTATTGACATCACGTAACATCATCAGTCAGAGAACTCAGTCAGTCTGGGAAAAACAGCATTGATTGATATGTATTAAGCTCTTTAATCAAAAGTTGTATCTGTACAGAGTGTGATCGATAACATCACATTGGTTTGTCACAGAGCAAAAGATTTCAGAGAGTCCAGAGCCACACAGAGAGGAGGAGCCCCAGGTCAAGATCGGGATGCTGAACGGAGGGAAACGCATCGACTACGTCCTGCAGGAGAAACCCATCGAGAGCTTCAACGAGTACCTGTTCGCCCTCCAGAGTCACCTGTGCTACTGGTACGCAGGCGCTTTTTCACATCAGCTACCCACCTGTCTAATTTAAATCCAACAAATTAAGCACCTCCAGGAGTTTGAAGGGAAGAAGTGTGTTTCTCTTGGCAAAACTTTTGAGGACTATTCACTGAAACATTTTGTTTGCCCTTGCACCTTTTGTGGAAGTAAACTAGGGATGCAGCAATGCGATAAACAAACAAATCATAGTAAACAAAACAGACACAGAGTATCAATCCAATCACTTTGAACAGTGAAGGCTTGAGCAATTAATTTGAGGTCACTGCATGTAATATTTAATGTATAGACTTCTTCCTACAATTTGAGGAGGAACAGACTTCTGTTTGCCAAAAATACAGAAAAACGACAGTTTGGTTTTATTTGCGACATGTCACTCAGGCATTTTGGACATTAGTCTTGTGGTCTCCAACACATGCTCCTTTTTAGCGTAGTATTGGCACATCTGTAAATTTAACACAAAACACCTCACAATTATGGTCTGTAAAATCATCACCTTGAGCTGAAACAGTGACAGAAATATTCAGAGCATCTCAAAGTAAAGGCAAATCCTGGAGGGACTTTTACCCTTTCAGAGATAATACTCCCTCAATTTAGTGTTTTTGCTTTTGTCTCAGCCTTTGTTGAGTTGCAGGTGAGACATTCATATTAATAAGTTCTGTTGTTTTGCAGGGAATCTGAAGACACGGCTCTGCTTATTCTCAAAGAAATCTACAAGACCATGGGGATCCATCCTGAACAGATAGTACATTAATATAATAAGGTATCTGAGATGAAAATAAACCTGTCTGAAAACTTTCCCATTAGGTTTATTTCATGTCATTTCCTCCTGTATTTTAATACATTTTTTTCCTTTGTTTTTTTTTCCCTCCTATTTTCTATTAATGTAGTTTACTGTATGAAGAATGAATACAAATGTATTATGCCATTTGTCTTAAATTAAGAAGAACAGATATGAAAATGGTAGATTCAAAGACACTTGACTGGTTTGAATTTACATTTTTATAGTTTAAGTTATAGAACTGGTCACGTTGGCTTGGAGTTTACGGAAATGTATATCAAAATCAAATCAAATATTAATAAGAGAAATTACATAGCAGCATTGAATGCAACCTCCTGTAACTTTTATTTCAAGGCCGAAATGTCAAAAATAAATCATTTCCTTACACAAGTCATTTCTCTGAAGTGATGTGTTGTTTGGAGGATCATGAAGGGAAGACATGAGATTTCTCCTGCAGTGAGGAGAGACTGAGACTATCTACAACAAGCGGCAACAGTTGCAAGAAAAGTCAACTGATTAAGAAAACAGTACAGGAACAGCACAGTTAGCTTTACCTGCTTTCCTTTTGAGGAAAAAATAAAGCACTTTGCCTGCTATTTAAGGTTTTTTTGACAGCTGCACTCAAAACATTTTACTTCTCATATGTAACACAGGAACTCTGCGATCTACCCTTTCAAAGTATGACACCCTTTCTCATCAAGAAACGGAATAAAATTAACACATCTACAGCTGCGGACACAGCTTCAAACAATTTCAACAACCAATGTAATCTCAACACTTCATATCAGTTTGAGCATGTAGGCACATAAGTATTAAACTAAAAAAAAAAATCTATATTAGAAAAGTATTAACACGAGTGACAACATTCACTCATGTCTAGTAACAGGATCGTTGTGCTGGGAGCGACTTCTCGTTGGGCATAAATGATAAATCCGTTTACAGACGATAATAATGTCGAAGCTTTGCATGCTTAAAGCAGGTCTTTGCCCCTACCTCTAAACAATATAGTCATCATGCTTCTCTGCTAAACTGATGGGTCCATCTCCCACGCAAAGACAGACTGATTGTCCCTTTCTACAAACACTGTGCTAACATTAAAAGGTCCCTTTTTTTTAACCATGTTACCAATCTGAACCAACATAAATACAACACAAATCAAACAATATGGCTCCATAGAAAACTGGTTGTAGTGGAATCAAGTGGGGAAAAAAAAGATAACGCTCGTACATTTGTTTGGTCTCAGATAATAAGACTGACTTGTGGATAACAGCAGGGCTTTTGGATTTTGGTTCTTGTGACGTCAAATCAATATAATTGCAATTCTCAACGCAGTGTGGTTTCCATTTGATAAACCACCAACCCCTGTTTCTCTTGCAGTCAACGGTAAACAAATACCTGTAATGCCTGTTACAGTTTTGCAATAGTAAATGTTATTGCTTCTTGAGGAAAGACAGTCCTCCGCCACCGCTGAACGTGATGACAGCTGGTTGTATTTCACCTTGTTTTGATACCTTGGGATCCAGGGTTCGTCTCACAGTTGGAGCCTATTGGCTGACATTCCTCGAGGTCACACTAAACTGCGAGAGTCTGCCGTCTCGGCGAGTGGGTGGAGGGAAAAAAAAAAAAAAAAACAGAGCAAAGGAATCCGCTGCGAGCTGCGTTTGATGCAGGAAGATTGGCTGAACTGAAAGATGAGGACTTTATGTTTCCAATGATACTTACTGCATGCTTATTGAATTGATTTCAATACTTACAATACAATGTCAACCTAAATCCAAGAGATACATTGTCACGGTTTACATTGATCATTTTGTCCTGATAAGTTGTGGAGGCGTCCCAAGACTTGAACGACTTCTGCTGTAGAAAAAGTTCTGTAAAGTTTCACATTGATCGAAGTTGTTGGTGTTTGTTTTCGTACATTCATCCCTGTCTACAGCTGAGCGGTGACATGGAACAGGATGCTATTAGTGCAGTAACAGAGTCACCTGGACATCACAGTCTGGAATGATGATGTGTGTGTGTTGAGCCGCCGCTCAGTCCTCTGATTTGCTCTGGGTTTTGAAGGCCTGCTTGCGAAGGTGAGCCTCGATCTCCTCGCGGAAGACCAGCATGCCCAGGTGGGAGTGGGAAGCCTCGTTCATGGCTTTGGACTGGATGCACATGCGGTACTGCTCCGGCGTCAGCTCGTCCGCACACTGCTTCTCGTGCCACAGGTGGAAGAGGCCCGACACCGGCGTCCGGGTCACGATCAGGTCGCTCCTCAGATACTTTCTGTACAGGTGGACGTCCTCCACGCCCCAGCCTTTCACTTCGAGATCGAAACCCCCTGCAGGAAAATAAGAATGAAAAATCAATCAGCAGATGGTTTAGTCAAGGTCAAATGTTTTCTCTAAGTGATTATGCAAAGATGTATTATAAATAAGATCATCACTTACCAATATTTAGGAAATCTGAGCGATATTGACATGTCATTCCAAAGCCAAAATCTCTCCAGAATCCAGCGTCCTTCTTGTGAATCTATTTGAAAAAACAATTCTAGCTACTTTTATCGATACCTCAAGGTTATCATAAACAAATCAGCGCTATATATTTGGCTGCACTTGTTACATAACTGCTTGTTCTCTACATATTTATTTTGGACTAAATATTTGAACATGGTTTGTCATAACAATACAGAGGGGCCGGATTTAAATTATCTCAATTCTTGCAAATAACCGGCTACAAAAACATCTGGCAAAAGCTCACAGAGGACATATTACACAATCTCAGTTAGTACTAAATGCAAATTTTTATAGTCCTTACCAGCTGGAGTTCAATGGGTGGAGCCAGCTCCAAATTTCCATAAACTATGGCAGGATTGTACAGACTAAACACCACGGGGTAGAAGACTTTCTTGTCTGCAAGACACAAAAGAAAAGACACTTGAGTACATTCAGTGAACTGTTGACAGAAGGCCAGAAACCACCTTCAAGTCGAGCGAACGTGGGATAAAACTCACTGGGAGCAGAGTGCAGGCGGCAGGTGTTGAGGAACTCCAGAGTGAAGTGGATGTCCACGTCACAAAAAAACATCAAGACGTCTCCTTTCTTCCAGGCGTGAGCTCCGATATCCAGACCCCGACCTCTGGAAAACTCCTCGTCCACTGGGATGAGCGTGTAATTGGAGAAGCTCTCCTCCCTAACAAAACACAAACAACGCGGCTGTTTCAACGAAACCAGACGCCACTTCAAGTTCAGCTCCCTCGCCAAAGTACGCACAATCTCCTCAAAAGCAATGCTTCAGCAAAAGGGACAGACCTTGACATTTTTTCCAAAGAGGACTTCACATCCTGCAAGCCCTCCTGCCCAAAGTAAACCACGGTCAGATGCACTCGTCTGTCCTGCTGTATGCACACCTCCCTAAAAAACATTATTCAAGTTAGGTGACAAACACAAAGCACTTCGAAATGGAAACTCACTTCAAAATAGTTTTTTTAGACACCATGATAGAAAAAAAAGGCAAAAAAATATCTATTTATTTCACATTTACACCATTTATATGACTGAAAAGCAGCAGAAAAGGACAGTCTCTTGATAAATTAGGAATATAGTAATAATTCTCCCTCACCTGAAGTTTTGTAAGAACTGCGAGAAAGTTTCTACCCTGCCCGCCAGCGGCACGATGATGTTGATGATCATTGCTGACGTTTCTACAGATGTGCTTCTGACTTTCATTAAGGGACCAAACGGGCGGAAGAGCGTGACGTGACGGAAGCTGCTGGAATCCTCTTTGGCAAAGAAGAGCTCGTAAAGCGTGCCCTTGTCCCGCTCCGTCCTGTACAGTCCTGCAAGCACACCACAAAGAAAGGCTGAACTAACACCGGGGCTGGGGCGACGCGTTCATCTCCTGATTCAATACCATCACAACATGCTGGCACTGATTGGATATGTATTGTGATTCTACAAGTACTGCAGTTTCACTTATAGTAATGTCTAGGTCCAAAAAAAATGGTCTCCTATGGGGTCTAACATCATCACACGTGAACCAAATGTGGCTCACTGAATCCACAAGAGTCTCAGCTTTCCAGTCAAAGCCAATTTATGCAACTCCAAGGCTGTTTAGGCCCCAGTCTGCACAAACACACCATTCTACATCAGGCCAAAAGAACACATGTGGACTGCATGCAAAAAGCTGCATGGGATTAGCGTGAGGTAGTGATATTTAAGTGAATCTAATTTTCCCCCAGCCCTAAGAAACCCTGTTTTCAAGTGTTTCGAGAGGAAAGCAGCCCGTAAGGAGAAAGAAGAGGACATGCAGGTGAAGAGAGGCCGCTGCTGCAGCCGTACCCTCAGTAAAGTGGCTCTCTGTGTAGGTTTGCCTCTGCATCGGCATGTCGTCCTCCACGCCGTCCTCCTCGTCGGGGTTGTTGATGATGTCGAGTGCGGCCTCGATGACCTCCACCAGCTCGTCCCTGCGGTCTTTGCGGACAGGCTTCTCCTCCGGGTGCCGCGTCAGCCCCATCTCCAGCTGGTACACCTTGGAGGAGGTGAAACTCTCGAAGGGGACCAGGGCGTACTCGCTGGGCAGGCGCGCCCCCGTGCTGACCTCGGCCTTGTCGATCTGGGAGTGCAGATACTCCAGCAGGTCTCCCGGCTCCTGGTCCTTGGTCTCGGCCAGGCCCTGCACCCCGGGGAGCTCCTTCTTGTCCTGCAGCAGCTTCAGCTTCTCGCTCATCTCCTGCAGCTCCTGCTTGAGCTGGGCGATCTGGCGCTTGAGGCTGGCGGCGCGGTTGAGGTGGCGCTCCTCCTGTTCCTGCAGCAGGGCCTGGTAGTACTCCTTCCCGTAGGGCTCGCCCGCCAGGCCCGGCAGGACCAGGCTGACGTCGGTCGGCGGCGTGCACTCCAGCAGGTAGGCGAACAGCAGCAGCACCAGCAGCAGGAAGAGGCCCAGGAACAGCCAGCGGACCCGGCCCTGCAGCGGCAACCCTCGCCTGGGCATGATGCTCACATGCAAGCTACGGCCGCCAAGTCTGCATTCCCTTTTCCCTCGGCTCTCCCTCCGCTCGCCGCTCCTCTCATTACTTACAAGTGCCTCTGCGCCATCTCACAAGAAGTGTGAAAAGCACTGTTAAATTTTTTCAATGTGAAAGCACATTTCTTGAGCGGCGAAAATCCACAATGAGGAAGTGGCTCACTTAAAAGTCACAAGCCTCTGTGTGCGTTCATGTCGTGTCATCTCAGAGAAGATTTTCATATCTGGGCTCTCATCTCCTCCGGCATCAGAGTGCTGACGCTTCCTGATCCCCCCCACAAATCCAAGAGATGGTCTTCCTACAGAAGATAAAGAGAAACACACACACACACACACACATACACGGTGAGGGAAAGCAGCTGCTGTGGCACAGATGTTCACCGGTGGCCATGATTCAGAGAAGTTCACTCAAGGTTAGCGAGAGCCTGAGTCCAGATCTTACAAACACTCTGACTAACACTAGAAAAATGTTACAACAGCCTGTTAACATCCAGTCAAACCAAACAGCCAGCAACCTTTTCCATCAGACAGTGGGTCACATATGGTTTTCTATGTAGCTAACATCAAAATCCCACTGAGATTTTAGATTTCAACACCAAAGAAAACATGAAACAGCAGGAACAAGCGCAGGGACGTTACCTAACGCGACAGCACGACTGTTTGGGCTAGCTGACGGCAGCTAGCAGGCAGGAGGCTGGTGGGCGAGCCGCGGCTCCGCGTCAAGCTCACAGCCGCGCGTCAGCTCGGACTTCCGGCTGAACCGTGTCCTCTTCAAAATAAAAGCAGGGACACGGGAATTAAAAAGTTATGCAACCAAAAAAAATTTAAATTCTCAAGGGAGCGAAAAAACCCCCCCTGCTGTTTTTTTTCCATTTAAAAAAAAAAAAATCAAATTAAAGGCAATTTGACCCCTGTAATTTACTAGTAAATTATTATAATAAAAATTGTTACCTAGGTTTATGTGTCATGTAGACAACCTGAATAAGCCTTTAAATAAGAGCTATTTAAATACGTCAAAGTTCTTGTTTGAATCATGTTCTTCCCTCCCACATGTCTCATGGTCTGGTTCTGTCACAACTGCAGGTGTGGTTATGCTTAGGTAGAAAAATCCCTAAAGCAAAGGGGAGTTTTTTGTTTTTTGACGATTATAAATGGCTTCTTACAGCTCCACTGTGTCCAAAACAGCTAAAGCAAATATGTGTAAAATGTTGATATTTTGTCAATGTTTTACACAGCTAAAAAAGCCTGGGTCAGACTGACCCCAAAGAAACACTGATGTTTACAAAATGTGTCCAAGCCATTGAAAACATGTTAATCCTAAATCCAAAGATAGTAGGAGGGATAACAGGAGGGAGCAGCCAACAATAAAAAAAAATAAAATCAATCTGATAAAATCAAGCTATAAAATAAAACAGGACAAATCAAAACCAAACATAAATAAGTAAATGAAAAATAATAATAAAAAACCCAAACAATAACATAAAATAAAATAATAACTTGCCTTATAACCAATTAACCCTGTAATAATAGTAATTAATAATAATTTCCACTCCTGCAGGACCTTTTAACACAGCTGTATAACAAGTGAAGAGAGCAGAAATTATTTAATGTGATTTCCAAGTAGAACAAACTGCACCCAAACTCCCATCACTGAACACGGGACTGACTTTGTGAATATGAAATGTCTTCACAACCTCAATGAGACAGAACGAGAGAGAGAGAGAGAGAGAGAGAGAGAGAGAGAGAGAGAGAGAGAGAGAGAGACTGTATTATAATAATAGTTTGTTCTTGAGAGAGGACAGAAACACTTCCGGCTTCTACAGTTTACATGAAACACTCTCATTTGATTATTTTATGACTTTCCATCACTGTTATTGCTTCTTTTTATACTCCAGTTTTGCGCTAAGCCTCATTTGCATTTGTTTACTCACTGAATCACATTACCTTTGTCACTGCAATGATCTGATTTCCCCACAGAGATTAATACTCTCATCTTATCTTATCTTTCATCGGCTGCCTGTGCTGCCTGTGACTGGTTATTTGTTTCAATCCCTTCCTCTCCCGTGTGAGCATGCTCAAGGCTAGATTGGAAAATCCCATGTTGACAGAGCGAGCTAATAACCAGCTTTGCGAGTCCAGTTATCCAGGATCATCATTGTTGGGTTTTGTGAAGCTGCTATCATAAACACATCCAGAGACACACACACACACACACTGGAATCCTGGCTCATGGGAGAGGGCCCCTGGTTTGATTACAGTGAAAATAGCTTTGAAACTGAAACAAAAAGCAGAAAATAACCATGATGTTCAGTGACAGGACTGAGGTCATTCTCCTCTTATCTGCCACATGTCACAAACAAGAGCTGCTTCAAAGTTGTGCAGTAGAAACTCTCTCATTTCTTGTGGCTTAGAGAGTAAAACCTGATTTTACTTCCAGAAACCTAGACTAATGTTTCTGGAAAGAGTGCATTAAACTGTGCAGCCCCAGTAGGTACTGCTTTTATTTTTCTACTGTTGTTCTTTGAAGAGGAGATGCAATATCACCTATTTCCTTGGAACATGACTTCAGACGATTTCAAACTGGTGACAGTGGTTAAAAAATGATCCTAAGTAGCTCTTAATAAAATCTCAAGTTTTGTAACCGGTTCACTTGTCATTCTTGTGTGCTGGAAGCTGAAAAAACGTGAAACCAGTAGGAAGATTTTTGCTTATTTAAAGTTAGGAGCTGCTTGGTTGACTGCCTGGATCACACTAAACTCAATAAAACCAAATTACACCATGCACTTGCATCTTCGGAGATAAGTGACTTAAACAGCATTGCCTACACCTCATGACAGCATGCCAGGCGTTTGAAGGAGTGTTTTATTATGTGTTGTATTGTTACAAAAATTAAATTGTAATAAAACTTGATTGTTGCTTGGTGGGTTATCTATACGCCGGATTTACCTGAAGACGCTATAAAATAATTTTAAGCCTTGTGTGATGTTTTACTCGATATGCTTTTTGGCGAAAACGCAAGACTAAAAAAAAACTAAAAACTATAACAGATTTGATATTTAAATGGAGTTTGGCGAGAAAAGGAACGGAGTCTAACAAATCATATCTTTTCTTTGACAGTAAATGTCTTGCACTAAGCATTATGCATGTATTTCTACAGTATTTTAGCCTTTGACTTAATACTGTTTTCTGTTTGGGAACAAATAATTTTGTCGTCAGGAGCGATTCTGAAAAAGTCAAACCGGATGTCCCCGCGGCTCTGCTGCTAGCTTGGCAACGCTACCAGCACCACTTACCGCTTTTGGCTTGGATTTCTTCTTTAAATCCGTCACGATATCTCATCCAAACATTATCTTTTACAAGTGGTTACTTACCTAAATCATGTCATGGTTCACGCCCTGCGGGATTTCCTGCTGTGTGCTCTTGCAAAACAGAGGCAGGCAGCTAATCATACAAGATGCCACGGAGCAAAGAGAGGAGAGTGGGTCCGTCAGCTACTTCCGGTCAGCAGCAGTAACCAATAGGAGCTTTGTTTCCGAGTGTCGTCATCAAGCATGCTGATGCCACCTATTATTGATGATAATAATATAAATACTAATATTAATCTGAT
>OMLB01033758.1:0-36621 GCA_900302555.1 Myripristis jacobus
CATTGCAGCTCACCTTTAAAGACAGGGCATATTTTCCAGACTGTAGCAGCCCCTTCTCTGTTGTACTGGCCTAAGGCAAGTTCCATGTAGAACAGTGGCATCCCCGCAATGACCAAGAACAGAATGTAGGGGATCAAAAAGGCACCTGGAGAGAGAGAAATACATTTGGAGCAACTTTTGATATTTCTATTTTACATTTTAGTGATTTAAGCTATTCAGATTGAGACACACAAAACGCAGAAACACAATATGAGCTTCCCAGCAAAATCCAGCCTAAAACACATTGACACTACAAAACAGGGAGTGGTGATTTACATTGTATTTCTGGTGTCGTTTTGATATTTGATGTTGTTTTTTTGTTATTCTGCACCAAACAGGCCAAAAGTAAATCTACTGATGTCACTGGGAGATATTCTCAGCACAGCTACAATGGCATTTAATAGGGAAAAAAACTTCTATGGTCTAAAACAGAAGTGTTATTTCTGAGGTTTCAGTGGCATCCGCTACAAAAAAATAAAAGAGCAACCTCTGATTTGCAGCAATTTTAAACAAATATACAGAGAGAAATTTGGGTGGGATATGCTTTTTTCCTCTCATTGCATCTTTTTTTGATAATTTATCAATGGAAAAAAAACAGAATTACTCTCTGAAACAACTAGATGGTGCCAGAAATGTGACGTAATGCATATCACAAATCCCTGTTTTGTTTTTAAACAGTGTTAACATGCTCTAGGACGGATTTTCCTTTAAATCTGTGGATTGGAAATGTTACATACAACCAGCAGTAAAGAGTGCAAGGGTCAGAGATGGATGGATCATGTATAACTGGAAAGTGCTAGGCTCTGAACGGAGCACCAGGAAAAAACAAACCAGGTGCATACAGAGAAAGAAAAGGAGGGAGGACTTCTGACATTCAAGGAAAAACAGCACATCATAATTCAATGTTCAAACAGCTCACAGCTATGTCCATGCCGCACCATAGTAGTAAATCAGTCAGTGAGGAAATGACCTCTCGTAATTGAATTGTTCATGGCATTGTTCATCATAAATGCCACATTATAAACAGTAATGAAAACATTTTGCTGTTGGTCAAACTGAGTATGACAGCTCAGTTGTGGAGTTGACCCCTTGGGGGTTTATTTTCACCACGTGAATGGACATGCAGGTAAACAGAGGACAGGGCACACCTTCTAGTGAGCACTCTTTGTCCTGAGTGTTGAAGGCTAAAGCAGCATTGTGATTAAAACAACCCTTTGTTCATTCAACATACACACTCAGTGCAGTTTCATTACAGTGCGGTGCAGCTTCACATTGCAGCAGTTTTGAGAAAGGAAAAAAAAGCCCCTGGGTGCCAATCAATAATCTTTTGCTTGTGGACTTTGATATGCTGAGTAACCCTCAACCCAGCCACTAGTGATTTTATCAAAGCATTTGTCATCAAACAAGCTTGGGTCCCCTCACACTTAAGTTTGTTGTTCATACATGATTTACTTAGTGAGTTTGGTGTTATACTTTGTTCAGTGAGTTCAGGTAAGGCATTCTCATGACAAGCTTGGCAACTATTCATACAGTAGATCTGTCTAAAAATCAGATTTTTATTAACGGTATCATTAATCATTTACTTAGAGGAGTCGTCCTGTTGTCTGAAAGGTTGCAGGTCAAACCTCACAGGCGCTTACTACACTGCATTCCTTGCAGTGAGTTTTCACCATGCACATGACTTCACGAAGTAAGGTATTTCCTTCATCACAGCAGCGAATTGCACTTTCCCGTTAATACATCTAAGGCTGCTACAGGATTAAAAGGACTGAAACAGGCACAATAGTTGGCGAGGAATTCTAAAATAGTGCTTAATTAACTAAAGTAGGATTTGATCCTTATTTTGAAACATATGAAACTAAAAACAGAAACTTGCTGGCACTTAATAGGAACATGTATATGGAAGTGAACAAAATGACATGAAAAAAGGAAAATATCTTAATATTACTGTAGTGTATTTGTTGTTATCAGTATAGTAACCTACATGTAGCCTACGTAATGGTACATTTATCACTAACTTTTTTGGGGGGGGTTGTGTCCTATGGTGTCACTCTACCGTTTTTAGCTACCAGTGCGCACACAGAGTAATCCGAAAGTGAAGATCTCATATTTAGTTTGATTTGCTCACCTCCTCCATTTTTGTAACACAGGTAAGGAAATCTCCAAACATTGGCCAGGTCCACTGCAAAGCCAATGACCGACAGGAGAAAGTCTATTTTCTTGCCCCAAGTTTCCCGTTCCTCATCGGAGGATCCCGGAGGACCAGCACGGGGGCTGGGGCTGGGAATGATGGAGGAACTGGTGTACTGGACGCCATTCTGGTCCTTGACCAGTATCAGTTCGACTTCTTTTTTCTCCACATTGCACTGTTTCAGCGGGGCCACCGACGAGAGCTTATGTTCTGGCAGAACCTGGATGTTCATCTTCTCTACGGTGCGTGTGAAGCCCACGCCGGCCCGGTGCTCTCACGGCCCCCGAGGAATTGGCGAAGGTGATGTCGGTGTCGCTGCTTTTGGAGAATGATAACGAAGGAAATCCCGCTGGCAAATTCCGCATAAGTGACTGTTGTCTCCGGAAATTACAGCTGATTCCTCCGCATACATGGGCTGAATAGGGAGGAAAGAGGGGGGGAAAGTTTGGAGAGGTTTGAAATGATGTGCGTAAAGTTTCTCTGAACAGAAATGCTGTTGGATGTTGGGGGGATTAGTTACATTACTCCTCCTAAAGCACACGGACTTAGGTGTGTCAGCGATCTAATAACAGAATAGCGTTAAAAGAAGTGTATCTATCATGTACACCAACAGCAGGTGCCAAAATGAAAGGTACTCCGCTGCAAACTCCTCACTACGTCACTGCGCGCATAAATTGTAAAGCGCACTCTGCGCTTAACAATATACTCAATCAAACCATTATCAAAAAATGAAAACACTATTCATGCAGATAATCAGAAAGGTAAATGGTTAGTTGAAAAGGTCACCGTTACGAAAGCAATTTAAAGCCCTGAAATCAAAGGGGCTGAGTCCGTACTTGTAAAGTTAGGGACAGCTCTCCATGAGCCGCTGTTGCTGCGGTCCAGATGCGTCTGAGGGAAGACTGCCCATTCTAAAGGAACTTTAAGACTCGCCTTCTCCAGCAGATACGATATAAAATGTGAGCTTTTAAATCAGCCCCCCCTCTCTGTCTCTCCCTCTCTCTTCCACGTGATATTTTATAACTGAACACTTTTTCTCCAGTTTGACGCCGAGTTGGCATGTCCGCTGTTAGGCTGGGAAGAAGTGTGCACAAAACTTGTGCTTCTGCGCCTGACCTCACAGTGTGAAGCCAGCCACATCAGTCGGTACTAAGATTAATCCATGATAAGTGGAACATGAAATGACGGCTTTACCTACCAATCAATTAGTGCAAATCTCTTTGATGGAGCATATCTTTATAGATAACAGAGGTGTTCATCTATTAAAAGAAAAGGCTGTGGTAAGTTGCCACGTAAGATTTTGGCAACCAGACACTGGATTTATAGTATTGCTTGATTCAGCATAGGCCTTTACAAGTCACATAAGACCTTTTGCGTTTAGTTTTATATTCGTGGTTGATTTAACATATCACAAGAAAACTTTTTTTAAAAAATGTTTTAATTTTGACTTTATTTATCTGTTTCTTCTCCGCAGTAAACAGATTGAATTACAGTTTTCTAAGAAGCGGTAAAAGCACTGTGTTCCATGTGTAATTGAATTCTACGCCAGCTTTTGCCAAGGGCAACGATTTCTATTAGATATGGTTGATCAGTTCATCCCATTAAAGTCAATGAATGTCCTTTTAAAGCTCTCCAGTGCTTGTTTCATAAAACCTTAAGAGGGCTGGTTTTGGGCGTTTTGTTTGTAAAGATTGAATAACTGTAGTGCTGGTAAAGCAAAGGACCAGGTAATAAGTATGGATGATGTGTTATTAGTGTTGTTTTCTTTTGAGTTAGACTTATTCCTCCGCATTTTGTGTCATGCAGAGAAGTATATTTGGATCAGGTTGTGTCCGTATATATATTTTTATTGATTTATAAATGTAAAAATTCTGTATGCAGAACTCTGAATGAGCACTTTATTCACTGCCGGGTGTTGGTCACAATGGGGAATGAAATCTTGAATATGTACCTTTTGGATGCAGCCTGCATCACAGTTCACAGAGTCTGAAAATACACCTGTCACCATGAGTTGCCTCCCTCTCCATGGCAACAGTAACAGCATACGTATATTTGTCAAACACTTTTCACCCAAAGTTCTTACAGTGTACATTCACAATTATAATAGATGGGCAAGCTTAAGTGGGAATTGAACCCTCAACCATGGCAAAAATGCCCTACCCTTTGAGGGGTACAGGACCGCTGAAGGTAGAAGGATGTCATCCTTCATCTTTTATCTCTATCATCCAGCAGGGACCCTGTTTTTGGTGCATACAGTCCTGAAGACCTCTATCTACTGTGTTCCCCTCTCCCTCCTCAGCCTTGGGCTACATGTTGACCTCAGGAGGAGAGGCTAATGAGACAAGACATGGCCTCTCAGCTGTGACAGCACGACCCTCTGGATTTGACCCAGGCATCCGTTTGGGGTCACAACAGAGATCTCTACCTCTGTCTCTGACTTTCTGCCTTTTCCTCTCTCTCTCTGTCTTTCTCTCTCTCTCTCTCATACACATTCCCCATGTCATGCCTTACAAAGTGCATACAAATTATATGTATGCAAGTGCTCAAATATGCAACTCTGCTTCTTTACATTGCCAAATAAGCCATTTCCATCAACAGGAATTATAAATTTGTACCTGCACCTCACCAGCAAACACACAGCTATCACCTGTAGCCCAGTATTTAGATGGCCTTGCAGTTTCACTCTCAGTGATACATACTAACTCTGTTATTTGTGTCAATCCCACATTGGAAAAAGCCTATTAATTTGACAGTGTGAAATACACGACTAAGCCACTTGTCAGATATGTTATGACACATCTTTATTGAGTCTTCCAAAATTGTATATTTTAGCCCATGTTTTACATTTGGAAAGTGCTTGTTCTGTTGAAATTTCGCAAAGGCATGACATTGTGAAATTGAGGACATTTGCTCCATGCATAGAAAAAAATGAGCCTGTCACTCACAACAGATCAGCACCTTGCCCTGTCATTCCATATATTTAAAATACTAGGTCATTGTGACAGCCACATGGTGATTAGGTGATGGTATTAGCAAGGAGTACGGTTTGTTTTGCTCCACACCCCTTGAGGCTCACTTGTTTAAATCTTTTAGTGTCGCGTTATAAGCTTGGTGTAATTAACCTTCTGTGCATGGGCTTTAATGACATATGTAAATATTTAAGCACCTCCGCAATGTTAAGTCGTTGCCTATTCCTTACACTACCCATGCTGCAGTGCACACACACACACACACACACACACACACACACGTACACTGAGAGAGAACCAGCAGGTTTCAGATATCCAGTCTTTAAAAGCAGTTTTTCTTTAGTTAGATGCATGTAGCACAGTTGATAAGTGTGGCCCATCTGTGTCCATGAAGAAGTGTAAGCCAGTAACGAGGACTACAACAGTAAACCATGCTTCATTCAGTTCCTGTGGATCAAACTACATAAATATCTGGTTTCATTGTCCACAAATATTCTTAAAACAAAGACCTGGGTAATTGGGACCTTTGCAAACTTTGCTTGAAATGAAGCATGTCGGAAAAGAAGTACTGATCAGTTGGGACAGCATCAGTATTCCAACTGAGAGAGTTAGTGGTAATGTGGAGGACAGAAACAACTTCAAAACATCTCTTTAAAACAGCTGTGATGACAATGTGATTTGAAGTCATTTCCGCATGAAGAGGTTTGTTGAACAAAGGTAAAATGTAGATGGTCTTTTTTGAAAGAGCTACATCTTTGGGTAGAAAGACCAAGTCTCACATCTCAAATCCCCAGTTGGCAAGAGAATGAGGGAAACATTTGGGTGTACACAAGGTGAATGGTAGTTAATTAGAGGGCAGAAAAAGGGGGTGGTTTGACAACAGGATGATTGCAGACTACAGTTTTCTTCTCACTCTTTCAGAAGGTATAATCGTTGTTTGTCTGGAGAATCCCTAAAAAAGAAGAAAACAAAGAAGAAGATGAAAGAAAAAAATGATTGATTGACAAGTGTCAAGGTACAAAATAAAGATAATAGCTGGGCCCTGCTTTCAGGTTCACCCATAACTGGCTTAAAGACACACAAAGTTCATATTTTCATCCATTGTCCTCACTTGGTTCCCAGTGGCCCACGGGGAACATTGACCGTGACTAAACATGTTTTCTCTTATGTCAGGCCCTCGTGGACAATTCAGGGATATAACATTGTTTGAAATCTATACAACAAAATCACAGCTACTTTGGCGTCTTTGACTGGATACTATTCTGCTGATCTTATCTTCACATTGAACCCAAACTATCCATCTTCATGAAAATATTTTGTCCAACCGCACACTGACCTTCACTTGAATTATTACACAGGAAAAGTCACTGTCCATCTTTCAAGAAAACATCTGGAAAATAATCACACACACTGGCAGACATGTGAAACATCTAAAACAATGAGCAAGAAAACAAACCTATGGGAGCACACACCGGTGGAGGGCCATTGATGTTTTGAACCATTCCCAAAGCTTTCACCCTCAGCCAGACCTTCACTGTTCTTCCAAACCATCACATGGGAAATGAAGAACAATCACTTCTGCGATAGAATAACAGAATAGAGGAAATCAGCAAGGTGTCATCTCATGCGATGAGGAAACATTAACAATGGGGTTTTGAGGCTCTCCCTGAAAGGCTGAACTCTGAGAAAGGAGAGGGCTGGCCAGGTTGGAGACTGCAGGAGCCAGCAGTGGTGCAAGACATGTGCGTGTGTGTGTGTGTGTGTGTTGGGTGGCTGTGGGTGGACATTTGGGTGAGTGAGTGCATGCATTCATGACTGCACTAGTGTACGCAGCAAAATCATTAAAGTCAATTTAACTGTAGCCCCATGTCCCTCAAAATATGGCTAGAATAAGTGTATAGTGTGCATTGGGGACACCACTTAAGTGTAAAGATCAACACGGTACACGCCTATTAGACTGAGTTCAGCTAATTTCATACCTCTCTGCAGCTACATGAGAACCATGTAAATAATCCATATGTGTGCATGTTGAAAGATGTGTCCTGGTCCTAGGCAGTATAATTTACTGTGTTTTCTCCAGTTTGTTTGGGTCTGTTTAGCTCTACTTATGAGGACCAGCTACTGAGAAACCACTGTACTTGTGAGAGCAATTCAGGTTGTGGGGACATTTTGGGTGCTCCTCACATGCTAATTCTGGTTTATTGGTCAGGGTTAGGGCTTAAGGTGAGAGTTAGGGTTAGGCATAAGTTGGTTATGGCTAAGATTGGGGGAATACTGTTGAGAATGAATGTAAGTCATTACAATGTCCCCACAAATATAGTCAAACCAACAACCAACCAACCAAACTTCTTCAAGCCATATTGACTAAGGACACTTTCTGATTTTCAGCACAAGGACAGAGGGGTTTAACTTTTTGGCCCAAATGGCCTCAAGGGGGTGTGACACAAAGTGGGGCTGAGCTCAAACAGGGTTGTATTTTCCCAAACGCATTCCCCTTAACAACACAAAACTTAGTGGGACGGTTGGTCATGGGTCAAGGCAGCACTGAGCAACTTTCCGTGCTGATTGGCTGAAAGGGGTGTGTCTTATGACAGCATCAATGCTGAATGCAAAAAGGGCTGTAAGTTCTGAGCTCTGCTGCCTTCTTGTAGTGTAATGTTTACATACAAGGACTATAGACCTATGTAGACAGCCTAACATGTTTAAGCATTGAACTTGCGGAGTTGCAATCTGTTCAGAAATTTGAAAAATAAATAAATAAATAAACAATATCTTTATTTAAAAGTCAAACTTTCATATAACATACCCGGAAATTGTTTAAAAATTGTCTGATTGGGTCTTAACTTGTGGAGTGGAACTCAGGACTGATCCTCATCTCGCCTGAGTGAGCCAAGCTACCTGGTGAAATTGAGGTACTCAATAGTGCCACATCAATTAGCAGCCAGGCTTGTCGGCTCTGACCTTTCCGTCCAGCATGGCACGGTGAGTTCCCTATCCGTATGAGGCCTGTGTCCAGCTTCGGTCCACAAACAGAGGCCGCTCACTCACTCTCAGGACCTGAGGAGGCCAAATCTGATTACGGATGTATATCTCCCACAATCTACTGAGACAGAATCACCCCAGGCAGGGCTCAAATGGATACAGCAATATACAACAGCCATGCAGAGGAGAGAGAGGGCTTTAAAAAGCAGAAGAGGAGACCTGGAGCTGCGGGTGGGGAAGAAAAACAAGTGCGGCAACAACGTGACTTAATTGATTCTATGCCATCTCATCAATTGTGATTAAAATGAAATGGGACTCTGTACGTTTGAAAAGGTTAAAACAAATTGAAGGTGGAAATCACAGCTGGTAATCACAGTCTGTCTAACAGCAGGTTTTTAATGAAGCGGCCTCCATCATTCATCTTAGGCTCCTCTGTGCATGTGTGTGTGTGTGTGTGTGAGAGAGAGAGAGAGAGCATATCGCCGGCACATGTATTGATGTGTTTGAAGCAATAGCGGAGCAACAGTACATCATAGCCTCATCATAGATCCACTTCTTTGCTGTTAGTGTTACAGTGCACTTCTGGCAGGGTGGTTAAGAGGCTCATAGCAAAAAGGTCCTGGGTTGAAGGTCCTTTCTGTGTGGAGTTTGCATGTTTTGGGTAGTTTTGGGACTCCAAAATCCCTGAAGTTTGAATGAGCCTGCTAGCCTGTGTTGGCCTGAGTGATGGACTGAGTTCTTCTTTCTGATTCTTTACCTTCTGATGAATACATGCCGGGATAGGCTCCAGCCCAGTGCTGAATAAGAGTAAGTGGGCAAAGACATGGAATGAAAGAATGAAAAATAAATAGAGAAACATCCATGTAAATCAAAGAAGATTGCAATGTCTATTGTAAGATGTTTTTGTTCATGTCATAGTATTTGCACATTAATATCCATGTAAGAGAACCAAATGAAGGAACATATCAAGCAAGATCCACACATCATTCATAATGGCATGGTATTTTTAAGATATCTGTTTAAAGTTTTGAATAATGATGAAATGTGCTTTGTCCTGAACAAATGATGATAGATATCTTGAAAAGAAAATGTTTCTGTGAAGGATTTAAGATTCACTTTATCTTCCACTGCTGTGGAAACATGGAAGATTGTACCTGATATCCGTCATGTCACACCTCACTTCAGTTTCGGTGCTTAAGTTCTTGTAACAGGTGTAACATCTGCTAGACATAATATTGCCATTTATAGACATAGGGCTCATTGCCTTTGCTAAATGATGTTTGTCAATGGACACATCCATAACTTATGACTTGTTCTTCTATCCCTGTGATTCATACCCCCAACCATAAACCCCCTCCTCTATATGCCTGTTCTTTACCCCAGGTTTCCCACACCATATCTTAAATCAAATTCAAACGCTATTCAAGCATTTTCCAGCTTATCCAGCACCTTACAGCTGTGGTAAATCAAATATTCAGACTCAAAATTATTATTCCCCTTCTTCATCACATTAAATGGAATGCTATTTTGCTATAAACAACCAAAACTACATTTAGTGAGTGCATTAGACAGAAGGGAGACAAACTGAAAGGAGAACACAACAAAGGTCCAGATGTGTCATCAAACCAGCAATTTAATATCAAAGTAATGTGATTACAGTGTCAAGCAGTTTCAAGCACATAATTGAAAATCCAAGCATTTTTCAAACCTTGAAGATACCACATTAAAATTCAAGTGTTCTTTGAGGATTTTTAGAAAACCTGCTACCCTAACCCTTCCCTAAACCCCATCCTCTTCTCCCCACAACCTGAAAAAGTGAGATGAAGATAGTCTAAAAGTCAGACTGCTTCTCTCAAGGACGGCAGTGCAAGAACAGACACAGACTGGAGTGGTTGAAATGGATGGCTGCTGGCACCTGGTGGTGGTTTGGAGAACAAGAGGACACAGCCTTAACACATTTATTGCGTTCACACCTCATTACAAACAAAGCCCATGGAACGCTCATTACCACCTTCCTCACCGTGAAATACAAAAACACAAGTCGGGAGAGAGTTGAAACTGTACTCTTGTTTTATTGCAAAAGGCAAATTTTGCTGTGTTAACAAAAACTCATGTAATTGCAATGCACCCTGCTAAATAAATAACAATGCAGCTAGTTAATCTGAACGCATATCCCTGTGGAGTATGCTCTTGTGAACAGGAACCGTTGCCTTTTTGCTCACAAATTGCCCTATTTTCAGTGCTTGCTGTGCTTTAGTAGACTTAAAGCTGCGCAGACATGCTGCTGTCTCAGCAACAACACTCTTCAATAGAAATGCAAATAGAAACACATGCAAAGCAAAACCTTTGGCTAATTATACAGCCGTCTTACAAGGTCTGTGTCCCTGAGTGCTGGAAAAAAAGTGTTAAGAACAGCATGTAGGCTCTTCATAGACATAACTTCAATACAGACCTCTGTGGGATGCCAGATTGGGTATATCTTAATAAAGCAAACACTAATTATACCACAAAACACAAGCATGAGGGCACTCTCCTTATGTAAAGGCCGATGTCTGGCATTCTTTCTAGTGATTTACAGATCATAGGTATACAGTTCCTCGTTTGGTTACGTCCTAGCTAAGGTAAACTAAGGATACAGAAGGATATTCACGGCAATGATAAAGCGGGGCAGTTCAGTTTAAAAAACAAAACAAAACAAAAAATATAATACCTTCTAGTAATGATTATGAAATATCACAGACATTGGAATTCTAATAAATATGCAGGGTTGGGCCCATTAAAACACAGCTGGGGATCCACATGACACACTTCTTAAGATAAGATCCAACATGGATGTTTCCTTACACATCTGAAAAATTCATTTGCAAAAAAAAAAAAATCTGTTTGTTGGCATTTCAATAAACCCCATATAATCATTAATGAAAAGTAATACTAGTAGAGTAATGCACCGGCATTATTGGCTTTTGCAACAAACTGTAGGATTTTGAATTACAAAATAACATTATGTGAAGCATTACATATCTTTACTTTTTTGCCCACAGAATGGCATGTATCCATTATGCAAATAAAATATTTATTTTTATCCTATTAATAACTTTTCATTTATTTTGTCTACTGAACACATTAGCGAGGCAGAAATACACACAAAACTGAACAGATACTAAAAGGTCTGCAATAAGGAGTTTCTGGCTGGGGGCCGTAGCTCTTGAAAATCTATGTAAGGCACTAAAATTGACAATAGCAGCACTCTAAAAAAAAAAAAAAAAACTATGTCTATAAAAAAGGCAAGCACAAGTCGTTCCATAATATGGCTCTGCATGTGATAAAAGATTTCATTTTGCTAAAAATCAGTCAGTGCAAAAGACATTTTGCATTTGCCCTCTCAGTGCAGCAGACACAGCGGCATGTCTGTCGTTGCAGTCAAGCAGAGTCCGTGCTTGTCCTCAGTTTCAGTCATCTTTCTTATCCGAGGTGCTGTCTTCCTGTGAGTCCCCTGAACTAGTGTGATTGGCCTCTTCCGCATCGTCTGGTCCCACCTTCTGCAGGGCTTGGTATCGCTGAAGCTCAAGGTAGGTGGTGAAGAGTTTGGCATATTCGGGGTGGCTCTTGGCAAAGGCTTGAAATTCAGCTAAGAAATCACAGATACGGAGGAGAGTGAGGATACAGGGCAACCGAGAATGTGGGAGGTTCCCAATCCAAACGGTTTACTGCTATTTCCGTATGAGGTTCTCTTTTCTTTTATCTATCAAAGTACAGTAAATATCTGACGCCTGTATTCAGTCTTAAACAAAGCATCCTGAAGAAAATGCTCAAACGTCATTTACACATTATATAACAACAACTTAACTTATTTTCTAAGTGTAAGGTGTTCTATTTGTATAGCAGTTTTAATAATAAGTAATTATGCTTGTCTTTTCCAGGTGATATAAACAAACTCAGACGCTAGTTAATCAAGGGTAAGTAAGATAAAAAGCAACATAAAGGAATGAAACAGTTCAATTTTTACACACACAAAGGTGTCTGTAAGATAATGGTTTAAATGTTTCAGTGTCTTGCAGATCAATCAGAAGCCTCAGGTCAGAGGACAAAGGCCCAGAGATTTTTGGTGTTCCACACCTTCCAAGGACCAAGAAGACCCTACCTAAGAATCTCACACTGTATCCAGGGTCTTCAACAACCATTAAGCAAACTAAGACCTTTACTGACCTCTATAGTTTTAGTTTCAAACTGATGCAAGGATTTGAGCGTACACTGCCTTCACTACTATAGTTCCCGTTCATCCTGGACCTCTGGTGAACATACTCAGTAGGAAGAACACAATAAAAAACAACTCTGGAAAATAAAGTATACCAATAGTACTTGATGCTTAGTCTGTGTTCACTGTCATCTTTATTTTATTACATTATGCAGGTTCATGTGACAATTTTATCATGTTGATGCCCTGATATTGCCAAAGTGCATTGCTTTGGTGCTTACTGTACTGATATTTATTTTATGAAGACTGGAATACAAGCTCAATATTTCCATTTATGTTAACCTAGGCCTATGTTTTTTTTTCTGTTGTGAAAATGGATGAGCACTTAAATATTTCCTGTAGTTTCTGAGATATGAAATATGACAGTAAGCAATGGGAAGTTACACAAATCTTTGTGTGTGTGTGTGTGTGTGCACATGAGTGTGTATGTGTGTGTGTGTCGTTCATGTATCACAAAAGTATCATCTTGCTTAACTTGTGATTTGTTTGACCAAATTAGACAGTAAATAAATAAATAAATCATTTTCTTTAAATAAATAAATTAAAAGATTGATCCCAGAGGCAATTCATAAAAAATGCAACTACAAGCTAGACCTTGCTGAGCCTTTAACAGCGTCTACTCACCAAAAGTGATGAAGCCGGAGCCGTCAGCATCAATCTCCTTGAAGAGCTTGGCCATGTTCAGATCCGATACACCCAGAGCCGAGCGCAGCAGAGCAGTAAACTCCTCCCGGGTGATTCTCTCATCCTCATCTGTGTCAAACAACTAAATAAGAGAAGACAGCAAGGAAGAAAATTGTATTTCACTTAAAATGCTATGTTTCATTGTCAGAAGAGATAAAAATGTACACAAAGAACAAAACTGAATATTAAAAGTATCAAAATGGGTAGGACGAAGCTTAAGGAGTACCAGTAACAGTAAAGTCCAGTTAATCCTAAATTAGTTAGGCAATAATAAAACTTGCTTCAGGTCACATAAAAAGGGAGGAACCAGATTTGTTTGTTAAAGAACAACTCCAAGTCTTCTGAGTCCAACAGAACAGACATACATTGTTGACTTAACATTATCCATGACTCTGTGAAAGCTTCCTCTATTCCCTCTTATTGGCAGAGCTCTGAGAAACTGCCTACTGCATTCTGGTAGTGTCTCATCAGCTGGAGTAAGGATGGGTTAAAATGACACATTATACTATTTTTTCCCCTTTTTACCTTGTTTTTACCATATTTATAATATTTCCCATTTATGCTGCATTTACACAACTTACAAACTGCATATAAACAATCTTACAACGTATTATGATTATTTATTATTATGATTATTATTATGATCAGTATGCTTCTCAGAAAAGGCTGCCCTCCCGGGACTATGGCACTGGTGTCTACAGTTCACTATGAATGGTGTGATAAACAAAAGCCATCCAGTCAGCAGGTGGATCAAAAGCGTAAACATCGGTGCTCTATTAGAATAACCCAGTTAAGCTTGCACTCTGATTACGTGAAACCCGGTAAAATGCCTTGCTTACTATTATTATATTAATGAGTTACTTTTGTATGGAAAAGACCTTATTCCTTTCATTTTTTTGGTCATCGGCCCAGACTCAGATTTGTGCAATGTTATGGATCACATTTAGTGTAAAAAAACATGTTGCTATTATTACGGTCTCCAATCCCTTCCTTTGTATGTGACGTAATAGTGAGGGAGGGGAGCCACCAGCTTCACAAGCATGTTTTCATACTTTTTGCTCGTGAAGCGTTTTATCTACGGACAAGGCAGTATGCACATAGATGGGAATAATCTGGCAATTGTTTAGATATTGTTACTCATTCTCATAGTATAAAATATGCATGTTAACAGCATAGGCCAAATAAGACCTCAACTGGAGTATGGCCAACAACGTGCAGAAGGGCATTTCAGTACAGCTCTAGACTGAAACGAAGATAATGATATGATATTAATGCGGCCATATCCACTGAAAAGAAGCTCTTAGACTACAGCAACTGCAATGGCCCTTACACGAAATGCCTGTTTTGCTCCTTTACGCTTTTTCAAATAAGATAGATGGATTGTAGATGGATTGAGCATGTTGGGAAATAAAGGTAATTTTCCCTCTGGCTAAGCTTTTTCACAATTACGTGAGGAATATGCCTCAGCGGTGGTACATTTTGCTTGTTGTCAGTGATGAGAGCAGTTTCGCAAACCTTCTGCCAGTCATGTCTCCTGAAATTGTCTTGTAACACTGTTCAGTTTGTGCATTCATACCACCAAACCTCACCCTGCTCCTTTAGCTTGTATTGAGGTATATTCACTAACCCGAGCTGACTCTAGTCTTGGCTCCCATAGCAACATTTTTGTAACTGCATCCCCAGTTCATCTAGAACTATCTTCCTTGGCCAATATCTGGGTGTTAGCAGATGGAATGACTACAGCCATTTAGTGTTAACAGATATGGTGGACAAGTCCAAACTCCATTCCAGTTCTCTTTTCTCATCTAGACTGAACCCAAAGAAACGTCAAATAGCAGCAGCATTTTTTTCTAATCAAGAATTGCCATCTTGCCAACATGACAGAATAGCAAATACACAGTTTTGTATATGTGACTATCTTCTACAATTTTTAATAGATGTGCCAATAACAGCAAATAGCAGCTGTGGTTCTAACATTTATTTGTCACGGCACAACACAACAGAATGAGAAGCAGTATTGGCCCCCCAAAATCATGCTTGAATGATATTTCTTTTATCTCACACAAACCTACTGTGGGGAATACGCTCTTGGCCCCGGAATAGGCCCTTTGTCCCACCTGAGCATTGTTTAAATGCAACGGTTTGCCTAAACATTGCTGCTAGCCACGTGGATCAATAGACGACCATATTTTAACCTTTTTATCAGATAGAAACGTATAGCATGTTTATGTGCCACTGTCTCAAGATGATTTCAGGAACATGACAGTGACTGAAGATCTTAACCCAATAGGGCACCTTGGTTGGTAGAGTGGGATGCATGTAGCATAAATGCAGTGCTAAAAAAAAAAAAAAGCAGGATGTCCACATGAGACTACTGAATCAGTATGGACCATGATCCGTTGGGAATGTTTCTATCATCCTGATGAATTTATGCCTTGAATAATTCAGACGGTGCTGGAGCAAAAGAGGTCCCAAAGACTTCTAGATACTGAAGCTGTTTTTTTACTCCAGCCCAACCAGAACCACAGTGACCGTATCAGAATATTTCTGTCCTACCTGGAAAGCCAAGCGAAGAACATCTTCTGTGTTAGCCGGTCGACACAAGATGGTCACACCTATAACGTATTCTCTGAAGTCTATGGTGCCATCTCCATTCTAAACGGGGCCATAAAAACAGCAGGGAAAAACATGGACATAGTCATACCCAGAGACTAATTGCCACAGATATGAATATAAATGCAAATGTTCTGCATAAAACCCAAATTGAACAAATGCTAATCACTGATATGCATGTTTCTCACCCTGTCAAACAGCGCAAACAGCTCTTCAAGGGCTGGGCTGACAGGTAGCTTCAGGAAGCTGGCAAACTCCTCAATGTTGATGCGCCCTCCCTTACAGGAGGTGGCCATGGCTGCAAAGCCTTCCAACTCCTTCTTCACATTGTCCCACTTCAGGCTGGGGGAGACCGAGTAGGACACAAGGACTTGTGGTGAGGAAGTGGTGGGCATGGGTAAAGGTGGGGTTAGGTCAGTAAGGAATCAGGTCAAAGCTAATATCTCAAATACTACTCAGGTTAAGGCTTGCTAGCTATGTGAAAGTATGATAATCACACACACACAGCATGTTTCCATGATTTCCAAGTTGTATATGATAATCTATGGGCTAACCACACACTTTGGGGTATACAGTAATTTTCAAAGTTTACATGACAATTTTTATTGTAAAAAGTTGTTAGGTGTGAACCAGTGGAGCAGTTCTAAGATGAGACAAGTCAAGAACATTTACACAAAGATCTGAAGGGTTCATGCACACAATCTAAAGGGTAAGTCCAAACACTAGAAGGGTGAACATTCTGGCTGTCCAACTGCCACACTGACAAACACCTTTTTTTAACCAATACAATACATTTTATCAAAAAAAATCAGGTGGCAGGTGGCTAATTTCGCCCTCTGGTGGTGCCAGCAGTATGCCTGAGTGAGTGAGAAGTTCATACTTGAGCTTGCGGCTGATTTTGGTGAACTCCACCAGGCCAGCCTCCATGGGCAGTGTCAGCTCCCCAGCTGAGATCATAAGACGACAGTCCTCATATGTGTGGTCAGTCACTGGAACTCCCAAAGCCCTGCAGAAAGACAAGGATGGACAGTTTCAATGAGGCAGGGGATTATAGTGGTCAGAAAATCCTAAGGTTGCATTAAAAAAAAAATCTCTGCTCATGTTATGTTGTCAGAGGCCTTCATCACATCAGACTTGGCAAACACCACAAAAGCCCAAACATTAATTCTGGTCTTCAGTAAAGGTAAAGTGAGCAGGTGGGGGCTCTCAGCTATTTGAATGTAATGGGCAGACACATTTTACACCAACATAAATTTAATATCGGTAAAAAGTGCAAAATGATCAGTGCTTTGGATGGAAAATAAATTGTGATTGTAATATACAGATCTGTTTCTTTGTGGTATACTTCCTTTCTGCCTGAAAGTAAAGAGCAGGATCTCTCTGAAACAAATCTGAAATTACTTGCAGAACCCTACATCAGTTCTGTTTTGCCACAAAGGAAGCAATGATGAATCTCATCCCACACTGTGGCACATCGAGAAGTAAAATGCTTTGCAAAATGTAGGGTGGAGAATTGAGGACGTACAGGAAATCAAAGTGGTTAACATCAAAGGAAAGGAGAAAAAACTAGTATCTTGATGAAACTGATTACAGCATAGTGTGGCGTAGGCCAAACACATGAAAGATTTTGAGAAAAATTGTACTGTGTTGGGAGCAATAGAGGTTGGTGATATATAGTACATCCCTGAAATCTACTATAGACTGAATGTATGCACTCATGTCACGAATCACAAAAACGGGTTGATGCAAAATGTGTATGCCCAGTAAGATCTACTCTCTATAAATTGGTTTATTTGTGGTCAACAGCTAAATGTTAAACACTAAAGTAACAACTGTATAAATCTGTGTAATAGAGGCAAATGCATTACTTGATAGTGGTGGTGTCAAGTACAAGTTTACACTGGATTTATATTACTTCTGACTAGTGGAGCTGAATACAGGCGCTTGGCTCACATGACCAAAACTGCACATAAGTGAGCAGCTGCAATAGTGCCAGAAATTACAAAAACTGGATTCAGGTTGCACTGAATGAATGAACAAGGGAGCAGGAATCATCTGTCTGCTTATGAGGCTGCAGCATTGCAGAGGACTGTCCCTGCCTGATGATGAGCAAGCCACTAAATCTCTGCCTACTCACTTACAATAGGTCTGTACTACTGTAATTATTATTCTGGTGGTAGGGATCTCCTTTACTTCCAGCTACATTTAAGTTCCTTAGAGTAAAGACTATAGGAAAGTGTCAGGCACAATACAATGCAATGCTGCTCATTTGTGATCCAACACCTATTCCACATACATTTTAAATTACATGCACCATTCTCTAGGCAGTTTTACACAAATATTACACACATTTTGTGCAAAACCCCAGCCCTGATATGCTGCACCAATTGGGCTACAGAGGGCAAAGACTAGACTACTTTATGCAGGTACAGATTTGCATTTAAACAGTTACACTGAACACTCACTGAGCCATAACGTTTCGCACGGTGTTAGCAAACAGAGACGGACTTTTTTTCTCCTCCTCTGTGGGAATCTGTGGAGGCAAGAACTTAAAAAGAAAAAAGGCACAAAGTCATGAAGAAGGTCAAGTACAAAGTGAACTCCAAAACGTCTGCATTCACATTCCAGCTATCACAAGTCATGTATTTATCTTAGTTATCTTCATCCTGTGTAACTCAGACAGATAATGAAATAATGATACTGTCAGTTAAGCTGCGAAATTAGTCAAAAACAGCAACACTGACTACTGCAATTCCCAAATCAAAATAAATCATTAGGCCCAAAGGTGCTGCAGCTCCTAAATGAAGAACTACAAGTCATTCATAACAGTCAAACTCAACAGAAACGATCATCTTGTTTCTATTTTTTCATTCAAAACCTACTCTAAGTCCTTTTTTGCCAGTGTTAAATCAGTGCTAATTAAAACTGACTATTTCACTGTTACAGTGGGGGCTTCACTCTCTTCAGGGACACTGAGTATATGTTACCTCTATCTCTACTGTGGTGTAGAACTGTGAAAGTGTAAGAAGCAGCAAGGCCTTCCTGCAAAAAACAAAGCAAACAAAAAAAAACAAAAACAATGAGCAGTATGTCTTATGTTATGAATTCAGTAAGTCCAAAAGTTGCAGTTAAGAGGGTATGTTCTGTATTGAAATATGCATTAAAATACTGATGTGTTCTACAGGGTGAGAACTGCAGCACAGTGGAGTGCAGTAGTGCAGTAGTGGTAATTTGTTTAATGAAAATGAGGACCTGTTAGAAAAAGTAGCTAGTTCCACTAGTTACCGTACTCCCAAACATGCACACTGCAGGTGAAACAACACAGTATGCAATGTGAAGCTACTCAAGAGACATCAGAAAGTTTGCCAAAATCAATGAACATATCAGAACAGATGCAGCTGCACAACTTCATCCAAACAGTAACAACAACAGTGACTCATACTTACGAGCTGAAACCTTGCCAGGTCCAAGTCACTGTATCCTTTAAAAAAAACAAAAAACAAAAACAAACAAAAAAAAACATTAATAATAATAAAATAATAATTTAAAAAAATACTCTTAGTAGAGCTGGGCAATCTTCACAGAATCAAATATCACAATTTGTTTGGCTCAATACATCAAAATCAATGTTGTGATAATTATATATAATATTATGTTATAGACGTTTACACACAAGAAATCTCCGATAAACAATCATTACTAATGGGGATACGATGACCAAGCAGCCAGAGGCAAATAACAGACCAGCTACATCAGACTAATAGTTAAAGAAAATTGCATCCTTTATCGTAATGCAGCCTTTAAAAATGTTAGACAATATCTAAACTTAAGTAAAATGATAGACATAATATTAATATATTGCATAGCCCTAAATATGCATTCAGCTTCTAGAGACACTGGGATCTGCAGCAAGTGTACCTGACTATGACTGATAAATCGGCAGATGTTAAATAAGTACCCCCATTCTTCTCACATATACATATAGACTCACACACTCTAGTTGGTTAAGCCTCTAGTGTTGCTTTCACTTTCTCCTTATGGCTGCTTACACTCAGACGTATTCATTTCTTACACATTTTTGGTGTCTTAACAGTGCAGTGCAGATTTAGAAATGAAACGGAAGTCATTGTGAAAGGATGAAAATACCCGGTAAATGCTTAGATTCGGCCTGTCGCCAATGTATACATTTTTGTTTTGATAGGAATATGCAAAAGGCTGATGAGTATGTAGCCCTTTGAGTATTTAGTATGTATGCAGACAAGGCACAGATGCTGTTCAAGGATACCATATCAGTTGGCAACCGAATGTGAAACGTGTATCTTTTGAGCTGAAGGGTGGCACATTTCTGCTGTACAGCAACTGACATCACTCACCATTTTATTGGGATATCTCATCAGCACAGGCTGCACAGGGACACCTGGGATAAAGGCACCTGAGGGTGAAAGAGACAGAGACAGAGAGAGCATCACCAAGGGTCATTTAGGATGATGCACATTAGAGCAATCCATTTATACATGTATACATCAAGATTGCTGAGGGCCTTCACTTTTGTTATAATGCACTTGTAATATTAGAACTGCTGATACATATGTTCTCTCTCTCTCTCTCTCTCTCTCTCTCTCTCTCTCTCTGTGTAGGTGTTGTAACCACAGAGGAACACAGAAAAAAAAAATCAGGCAGATATTAAACTCTCATGAGAAAGAAATGTAAGGGCATGGCATCAAGTGCTAGAAAGGTCGGACCACTATATGAATTATAAATTCTCCTAATGCTGTAAACTCCTTAAAAAGGGTTAAGACAAACGTTATTTCCCTGAATCCTTGCCAATCTTATTTGTATTTATTCATCTTAATTGTTTCTCAAAGCACTTTTTAGCAGTTGGCTGGAAGCCGTGGTATTTGTTGCATACTTTACCTTGTTTGAAAGTGATAAGACATGAGCGATTTGTACACGTCCCTTCAGGGAATATCAGAACCTGGAGAGCAAAGCACAATTAATGACTGCCGCCTTATGCCAAGATAGACATTTAAAACAGAACAAAGGTGACAAATAACAGGATTAATTCTCTGTTATGAGTTTTGATATTTGGCAATCGCAACACTGAGACAAACAAAAGCAGGAACTTGTTTTTTATCTGTTAAAATAATTTCCTATAAGACATTCAGCTGCAATAAAAAAGCCAGTTAATCTGTTGTTGGCTCATACTAAATAAGTGCTGCAACCTTGGTGCTTTAGTCGCTATAGGCCACCAGTTCTGTTTTTACTTACTCTCTGATTTTACTTAAGAAAAACTGTTTGTATTTTTTTAACTTGTTTGGAATGGCATGTACTTTGCTTAACTCTCTAACAATCTTAAAAAAGGAAGTTTAATTATGAACGAGAGCCTCTGAAACCAACAGAGGAAGTCTGAAACCCATAGTAACATCCGGCATTAGGTCATCTGACATTTTCTTAGTTCAACGTTTTCACAAGGACATTTTTGCCATGAAGTTGATATACATTTAACTCACATTTGCAGGCCAGTGCATTAAGAAATGAACATCAGAAACAAATAGCGTGCGACACTGTGTGAGACACTAAGTTCTATAAACATGTGTATGTGTGGTTGTGCTGTGACAAACCTGTGGCCAGCGGCCTCCAGATTTGGCTCTGTTGTCGATCTCTCGGATGGTGTTCTTCCTGGAGTCTGGGTCTTGTCTCGACACAAGCACGGGCTGGAGGCAGCGAACGAACCCTGCATGAAGAGGGGCCACACACACAACACATGCAAACACACACACTTAGAAGATAAATCCGTTACCACTTGTTTCTATATTTCTTCACAGGTTATTTCATCTTCATGGTGTATTTCGTGGCTTTGATGATATTATGTGGGACGTCTGTGGTGTCTCTGGATGCAACGCTTATCTTTTATGTTTTATCTTTGTATATTTTTTTTATTGTTTTTTTAAACTTATTTTATCTCTGTTATCTTGTCTAATTTTGCTCTGCTCATCCCATGTGTTATTATAACTTGCTATTTTAGTACTTCATAACTTTGTTTTATCATTATTATTACCTATCAGGTCTACTGTACTCTCCTCATTTGGGATCCTGTTGCCTGTTATCCAGCTTACTGCATTCAAAAGACAAGATGTTTCCCTGCTCAAAACAGATGCTGCTGAATTCACAAAGGTCTATTTGCCTAATTTAAAAGGGTGTTTGTCAAACAAGAGGATGCTTGGAATTGACTGATATCCTTTAAGCAGCATAAGGAAATATGAATTTGCAAGGTTATTCAGACAAGCCATGCACACTGAACAATGACCCAGGTGGGCCTAAAATACTAAAAGGAGATACAGATAAGCAAAAATATACCGGACATTATCAGAACAAGAGAGCCACCCATCATGCCTAGACTCTTGAAAAGCCAAACCCTGACCGGCCAGCCCAGACCTCATCCTATTTTCTTGTATAAAAACAATAGAAAAGTCTCTCACTGCCAAAGATCGGTGTGGCCAGGTTCTCAACACGGGACACGGTGGAGGGCAAGCCTGCTACGATGCACACAATCCCGTCAAAAAAGGTGGAGTGGGGGGCCACAGCCAGGATGGGGGCCTCACTGCTGCTGACCTGCTTGCCCTTGACAACCACTCTGAAGCCCATGCAGAAGTAGTAGGTCCTCCCCAAGGCAGCCATCACCCTCCGACACATAAACCTGAAGAGAACCGCAACCAGATTTCTTAAGAGTAAAGACGTGAGGACATGCTCTCGTGGTGCTATAAGGCGTGCAATAAACACAGGACAGAATAACTTTCTTTCAAGGCTGAGTTTAAACCAGTTTAGCAGCCATTAATCTGAGGTTTATGATTCTTATGTGAGACACTTAAACCTGATATATATGTATAGAAATTTCCCCAGTTGCCTTTAGTGCAATATATCCATCCATACAGTCTGATGGATGGGAAAATATGTTTTCCTTTTTGCTTTTGTGTGTTTGGGTGAAACGTTGCTTTGAAGACAGTGGCTCAGCTCTTCTGGTCACACAGCTAAAAGTTGCAATAGCAGACTTGCACTGTCTGTATAAGAACTATTTGTGGAGATTGTGCAAAGACACACACACTTCCTCAAACTAGAGAAGGGAAGAACAGGAAGCAGCAGTACTGATTGGGACATTGTGGACTTTTCTCTGACAGACTTTCCTCTTTGACAAAGCTTAGAGTTAGGGCCAGCCCAGGTTGCCCTGGACCAGCCCTTAGTTATACTGCTATAGGCCTAGACTGTCAGGGGCCTTCATATCATGCTCTGAGCACTTTTCTCTTTCCTAATCTTCCTCTTTCCTCTTCGTGTTTCTTCTTTTCTCTTCTTCTCCCCCTCTATACTCCCCCATATCAACTCCTCCCCTTTTTACTCAGTGCATGTTATTGTTCCAGAGTCCTCTGCCCCTTTTGCTTTCATTGTACTTTCTGTGTCTTGTAGGTCATACTGTCATACTGCTCATCCTGGAAGGTCATCCAGCTTCACACGAGAAGGCTGGATGCTGTGTGTCACTACCACCTAGATTACCTGTCAGGATACTCTGTTGTTCTGTTGTTGTCATTTGTCCCAATTTGTCCTTATCTCCCTGTCTCTGTCTCTTTGTCTCTGTATCTCTCTCCCCACTCCACCCAACCGGTAGAGGTAGGTGACCGCCCACCCTGAGTCTGGTTCTACCTGAGGGTTCTTCTCGTTAAAGGGGAGTTTTACCTTGCCACTGTCTGAGCATGCTCAGGAGGGAATCTGTTGGGTTTCTGTTTTTTTCTGTAATTTGTAGAGCGTGGTCTTCACCTGCTCTACCTGTAAAGCATCATGAGATAACTTCTGTTGTGATTTGATGCTATATAAATAAAGATTGATTGATTGTGGTAAACTCTGATGAACCAATGGTTCAATTTCATTTATGAGACTGTCAAAGAAAATCTTTGTACAGACGATGCACGCCTATGACATGACTGAGTAGCAAATGCCAGTAACCAAATATAACATTAAATGATGCCTACTGTATATTACTGAGACTAAAACTCTACCATTTCATAGTGACACCAGAGCTTTTGATATCCAGAATAACAGCCACACAGTTTCTGCATGTATGGCCTTAACCAACATACTGACTGCATGTGCCCAGCAGAGCAATAAAACAGTAAGCTTGCAAGACCTTGACAAGATAAGCTTTCTCTCTTGCACATGTCAAGCACACCTTGTTTCCTCACTGTTATATAAAAACACTGTAATCTAAACCCACAAAAAACTCCTGACAGCTGTGAAATATACCGTGTGAGGTAGCGTCATCAAGCCCCCCCAGATTGAGGGAAAAAAAAAAAAAAAACAAGATGACGGCTGTGGTGCAGACAAAATCTAAAGAAACATGCTTCTGCAAAAGTGCAAGCAGATGCACATTCTTTTGCCACTGCCCTGCAAGTCACAGCAGGAACTGGTATTTTAAGAAAATGCTGCTTCATATTTTCCTTTTCAGTGTATAAAGATACCAAGACCCTGCTTCTTTTGCATCTTACTTCAGGAAATTTTCTCGAGGTTTGTGGCAAAAAAACACTATTGAACTATTTCCTGTCCCTTCCCCTCTATAGCTGCAGTCATAATGTGTGCCACGTTAGTCCAAGAGTGACATGCAGAGTGACATAATATTTAATATTATGCAGAGGACTTCAGACCACAACTCGGGATACACTGTCCCATTTAACCGCGTGTGTTTTTGCCCTTTGCCAAGCGTCCCCATGTGTACTTTGAAACTCTGTAAACTGTCAGTATGTTTCTGTACCAATGGCTAATGATTACTTTCAATATAAACAAATATATAGATTTTTTTTTCAAGTAATGATTAACTTTATGTTAAAAACAATGGCAAATGTTCATCATAAATTACTACACCAGAGCCAAAGCGATGTCTTAAAATTACTTATTATTTAATAGTGTAATGTAATAGGTATTTTTATGTTGTGTATGTTCTTTATGTTGCTTGACCAATTGGTTAATTAACTGTTTCAACACAAAGGGTAACATACAAAGACTTTGCAGTTATTAGCCATATTCTGGTTAATAAGGCCTTGTTCTGATTAAGCTGCTCACATAACTTTAAAACCCTTAAATTCAGTATCCTTATCAAGATTAATATGCCAAGTAACACCAAGTAACCGAGAAATTCTATTTGAAGTGTGGATTTAAAAAAAAAATAATAATACAAAAAACGTTCTTTGGCCAGCTCTCCCCTCCCTCTCTGACTGAGCAGAACATTTTATGGCTGTTAGGAGGGTAAGAAATGATAATCCCACTCCCAATCCCAATAGTACCCTAATCGGTCGCATGATTTTTGTGCTCAGCAAAACGTAACCCATAAGCTTGGGCACGCCTGAGTTTGCATGCAAAGCAAAAAAACAAAAGTGAAACATGTTTATGTACCACAGTAACCCCTTAAACTTCAAAGAGGGTTTTCTGAAACCGAGAATACCAGTTTATTTTGGCAGTCTTAACCAAAGTCTGACAAGTCTTTACATGCACTGACCCGAATGATGCAGGCTACATGAAAAATTAGGGTGTCTGCGCATATTAACACTTCAGTGTCACTAAGATGAGTTTCAATAAAATCATTGTGCTGTGCATCTGATGCTGATCTCCATGGTCACTTAGTTGCCCTTGGATGGTGAGGCGTGGGCACTGAGAGAGGTTGTTGAACTGCAGCAGTAGTGGGGTGATGTGTGGGTGTGTGGGTGAGTGTGTATGTATCCTGGTTACCGTCTCCAGCCTGTCATTGGCTCCACGGCTCCTTTCAGGGGATGCATGAAGGTGGTTATCACAGCCACAGGCCATGTCACCATGAGAACCAGCGCCAGGAGGATGGCTCTGAGAGGGACCAGGAAGATGCCCCGCAGGACACACTGCAGACACACACACACACACACACACACACACACACACACGCACATACACAGAGAGACACAGAGAGAGAGAGAATGCAAATGGCTTGCAAATACACAACCGCTACAGTTACAGAGTCAGCTTTTCACAGCAACACAGCACTGAGCAGAAATATGCACGGCTGTAGAAATCCACATTGCTGGGGGGCTTTCTGGAAAACCCACAACAACGCGCCCCATTGTTTCCGCGGCACGTTAGCAGGGCTTTGCTTGGATAAGATTAGGCCCGGGTTACACGGTAACCTACCTGTGTAATCACATCAGCAGAGGGGCGCGCCTTGCCGTCTTACGACATTACCGAAAGGCTTGTGTGTACGAACATCACTGTGAAGGTAAAGAGGAGTCATACTCACTTTTATAATGGTAGCCCTGGTGAGCTTGGTGTCCTGGACGAATGGGTTGGTGACCGCAGGAAGAAGCAGAGATTGCTGCCTCGGCAGGGCGAAGACTCTCTGCGGCGGCATTGCAGCTCCGGAAACGGGGAAACAGTCAACTTTTCTGTCAAGTGGAGGTTATGTTATCATCCTACTTCCTCGACGTGAGCCCTCGTCTCCTGTCTCTGCCAGTTTCAGCCTGTAACATGGCTCAGGGCACAGAGAAGGGCGACTGCGTGACCACACTCGCTCTCCGGTTACTTTCAAGCTCCACCTCCAATGTCGCCTGCAGGGATCCGGTCCTGTCCTTAGCAGTATGCTGCATGAAAGGTCAAATTTGCACCCTTTTGCACCATTTAAACCCACTTAAGCGTCTCTGTTATTGAAGAATGCTATCGTTTCATTTGTGATTACTCCATAAAAAAATCCCCCAAAATGGAGAAAAGCACATTTGACAAAGACCGGTGCACTGCAGTTAGTTTAGAAAAATATGCTGTTTAAGAATGGATGTATACAAATCTAAAACAATGATTTTATCTGCCAAGAGGTGCATTTTAGAAAATTACACGAGGCCTGCAATTTCGAGGACGTAACGTGACGTCATGACGTGATATTTGTGCGTTACACCCATGACAAATGTCCACAAGATGGCGCGATTTCATCAAAAATTTTGATTTGGCTGTTTCCCTACAAAATAAAGCTACCACATTCCTGTGAAGTAAAGTAATAAGCAGCATGGGACGTCTTCCCTGGATACTGACACGCTTTTTTGGCTGGTAACAGAGGCGTTATTAATCAGTTTAATGCTCTTAAACTGATTAATAACTGCTTATGCAAGCAGGTGTATATGCCTTAACTGTTTATCACTGAACCTTATATTGACCATCTTTATTGATGACAGAGGGACAAAGTGCACAAGCATAAAAAAACAAAACATAACAAAACACAATCACTAATGACTGTAGAGTTAAATCCCAAAAAAGAAAAGATAATATAAAAAGATTATTCAACAATACTATTGTGGTACTCTTGTCATGATTCCATCATGCAGCAAACGTATACAGCCTCTGTAGGCAACCTGTGCCTTTAATCATTCTGTACCATTAGTGAAGGAAAATACAAAATGGAGTTGCCATGAAAATAATTTGGTCTCCATATTGCCCAGTTCCCTCGTATAGTCCTATACAAAGTGCTAACCAAAATGGAGAATAATGTTTGCCTGTGAACACTACTTTCTGACACCCAGAACACAAGTAGTCTCAGCAGACATAGTTACACATAGAATATATGGATAGGACTATATGCAAAAAGTAATTTTCTAAAGCACCATTTTCGGTCAAGGTACATTGTGCAAATTCATTCTTTCAAATGCATTTCACAACAATGAAACAAGTACGTATTCATTAAAACACTGGTACATTAAAAAAACTGCACTTTGTACACTGTGGACACACAGAAGCAGCTGTAAGCCAACACTAATTCCTCATATGGTGTAAAACAGCCTTTGAGAGTCAAATTTGCATAAAAATGGCAATATCTCACAGCACAGAATAGCACTGCTTGGTTCAATGCAGTGTGGACATACCTGATGTCTGAGTTTCAAACATAAAAACAAACAAAAAAACGGGGCAGCCTACATATTGTAACAGATTTGCATCAGCATAACAAATAAAATGTCAACATCACACAATAATACAACACATATCCAGTTGCCTATGTTCAGCCTATGTGGAAGGTCCCAAGGTGTCTTTCTATAAAGCTGGGGGCTGGTTATACAGGCTGGATGGGACATGTCTCTCAGGAGAGTGTGCAGAGTTCCCGGGCCAAAACCCGACAACCGTGTGCACTGTGATGACCCCCAGGTGTGTGCGATACCATGGCAGCGTCCTCATGAGGCCAGAGGTCACCACAGGAAGGCCCAATGGCTAAATTATCTGAGCAATGTTTAACAACCAAGCCAGTCCTTTGTGATTTCACCCAACTTGACAATCTTCAGGCTGCTGTCCTCCAATTTGAAATAGTGGCCACCTTTGAAGAAGTAACTGTAATCTGTGACACACAAGGACAAGAACTACATGTTAAAAATATTTACAACACTCATTCATTCCACTTCCCGTGGTATCAAACAAATTCCTTACACGAAAAATAAGAAAAACTACTGTACACAAACAGAACAAAATCCAGATTATATAAAACCATAGAGACCTCCTAATCAATCTTATTGTCATCAATTGAGATGAGAGGTATATGACCCCCTTTGCCTCCTCTAATCAGGCTCGGCTGGAGCCTAAGCTGAGCCACTTCTTTCTGAGTATGCAAATCAGAAAGCATACAGAGGCACCTCTGTAGAGGGGAACAGACTTGCTCTATGTAAATCTTGTGTTTGTTCACTGTGTGACGAAGGCACTATGTGACACTTGCAGCACTGTATGTATGTAAGGAGCAATGAGGTGAGCCGTAATGGAAAAATCCCTGATTCCCTGCCATAAACCAAAATCTGCATACCACCTCTAAATCTAAAGTGACATAGCTGACAGTGACAGTGGACGATCACAGAGGAATTTTGCAGGCGTCATGCTTAAAATTCACTAGGCTGTACTTTGCCAGTGAGCACACATGTTTTTCATTTAGTGTGACAGTACCAATAGCGAGGAGTTACAGCAAATGAGAAAAAATGCAACTAATAAATAAATATTAAAAATATATATATCATTAAGAAAATATTACATTATGAGTTCTACAGGGTCTACAGTGAATAAATCATTCAACATCCAATGCAAAACAAAAGCTCTCCTTTCCGACTGTCTCCTATGAACAAAGACTTAGCAGAAAGTCTTACAAGGACTCCCTTTTGTCTGTTTTATTTCCTCATCTTTACTGTGTAACCAGTTCCTCTAAAAGAGTTCATTTCTGCCTAGATGGCGTCAGCAGTGCCTGCAGAGCTTCTGGTATATGAGGAGTCTTGTTGTTGGAGGCACTGTGCCAGGCATGATGAGGGAGCTGACTGGATTTGCCCGGGATCTAACTACAAGGAATGCCAGTCTGCAGACGGTGAACTGGCACAGACAGCACCACCCATGCTAATTGAAGCCCCGTGGCCATTTCCACACAGACCCCTTTCCCTCTGCTCTGCTATTCTTAAAGAGAATAATCCAGAGTTAAACAAAGGGGGAGTCCCACAAGGGGCTTTAGCTACTTTTATCCCTATTTTCCCACTACATCTACTGTAACATAGGGACTGGAGACATTGTTTTATTTCTAAACTGATTTTACAGCCCTTAACAAAATAATTGACATGGAGTGAAATCAAAATAAATGTTTGGGATGAAAACATTTTCAGTATGAAATAGACTAGTTTGTGTTTGCAGCAATTTATGTGAATACTTCATATACTAATTTATGCAACAGTTCATATTTGCATCACTCATACAAACAAAGGTGACCACATGATCACAGATGATGTTTTTTTTGTTTGTTTGTTTGTTTTGGGGTTTTTTTTACCTATGCCATTCAGAGTGAAGGCAGAATCAATGCCATCTGGGATGCCGTTCCAGGAGTCAGCAATGAGCTTGGGGAAGCCAGGGTCCATTTTCTTCTCCGCTTCATTGTACCTAAAGACAAAAACAAAGTAGATTTGTACAGTGCCTTAATGACTATTCTAAAGCTGTCTCTATCATATCCACACATGCTGCACCCTTCCATGGCGCTGAAGGAGCTGCACAGAGTCATCGATACTGTGTTTCCCAAAGTTGAGTAAGAGCTGTGGGAGCTGATGTGGTTTACAATCCAGTAAGTAAGTCATAGCAAACAAACTAACTGGAGCCAGATGTAACACAGCACTGTAATAAACAGGCAATGACATCACCAATACAAGCCTAGGGTGCGGCTCCGGATTTTGGTTTGTATATGGATGTGCAGGCTTTATTCAGCCTCACCTCCAGAATTTGTCCCCGGCAAACAGGTAAGTCTTCTGGTTCTTCCTAAAGTTGAAAGCGGCGTCTATACGTTCAAGGTCACTGGGGAGGCCAAGGTTTGAGATCCTCTGGGGGTAGCCTCTCTCCAACTCATCTGCTTTGTAGATCCACATCTCATTGCCTAGGAGTAAGAGTAGAAAGAGTGGGTAAATCAACACTGAAGATATGTCTTCCTACTGATGCAATGCTGCATTTGTCCTAACAAAGTACTACCCCATTTGCAGAGGGCATTTTTCTCCCACTAGACCAATATCCAAATATACTGTAAGGATATGTTAAGTATTAGTTGCTGTCTGGATAATGAAGATTGGATTACGGTTGCAAAGGTGATGGGGACTAAGGAAGCAAAGTAGTAAGCCCTTCCCTTAGCCAAACTTAAACCTCTATGCAGAGGTGAGTATGCACCAAACAAGCTCCGTTTTCAGTGTCTTAGAAGCTGGAGAATATATTATGTAAATTTACTCAAGATTCAGGAAGGTTGTCATGATACTAACATGCAAGGCACGCATTATCAACCACTAATAAGTATGGTAGAATATTTCAAGTGTCTGCAGTGTGCACCACATACAAAAGCACTAAGCCAACATTCCTCTTTCTCCTAATGTTTCAGTTCTTGGAAATAGATGACCAATAAGGGGAAAAGAATCCCAGTGGTGAAGGAGTGAAGACACCCCTCCATTACTCATGGAAATGGAACTGTGTCTGTTTCTCTGATCACCATAGCAGCAGAGATAAAATGAACAGGCTCCATATGCAATATAGCATGCACTATTCAAACCCCTTTTTTCCATTAATTCACAGGTTTAACGTTACTTGATTTCTCCACTCTACCTGCAAAGAATACTGTCTTTTCCTCCAGTGGGTTTTCATAGGCAGCATCTATCTTGGCAGGCAAATCAGGCCAGTAGGTGGCCACTAGCATAGGACCAGTTGGCTTGCTTCTGGAGACTGACCTGAACAGGAACCTGTGGGAGAGAGTGTGAGACAGAGTGAGAGAAAGGTAAGAGAGCCAGGGATGAAAACAGAGTGAGTGAAAAAGAGCTAGAGCGGGGGATGGCAGGGAGGTGGGGGTGTTTAGTGCAAGTGCTTCACTGGCTGAGGCAGCCACAATGGTCTGATTCATGAGCATCTGGTTCTCGTTAGGGCCAGGGCTGCCGACGCCAGCGGAACAAGACCCATCTTGCCCGAATTTCCAATACACAGCTGCACAACAACAGCAGCTTCCCAAACTCTTTTCCACTGACCTATTTTTTTTTTTTAAAGATAAAAAGACGCATCTTCCGATCAGAGAGATGAGTTCCAATAATGACTAAATGCAGATGAGGACACAAAACAGATATCACATTCCCATATTTTTGTGTTCATCTGTCATGATGAACGAAGAGACATTTTCTTGGTCTGAGTTTACCACAGCATTTTTAATGCAGGTCATCCCTCCCTTTCTCTCTCTCTCTCCTGCTCCCAAACTTTCCTGTCTTGCTCTAGAGTGGACGATCACATAAAGGGAAAAGTTATTCCTTTGGTTTACCAGCCAGTTAGGTTTCATAGTGGAACATGACTTCCAAATGTGTTATCTGGTGTATATCTGTCATATGCTTAAGTAGCTGGTAATGAGGTTAATCTCAGCATGTGACAGCCAAGATAGTGATTGATGTTCATTTCCCACATGTGAGAATAAAACAAACAAATAAACCACAAGTATTCATCAAATTAACGGTTTCAGACTTGTGTTTCCTTGAACTGTTGCCTGATACCTTAAGGCCTATGGCTAAATTCATCTGAAATTACATTTAATAACCACTTTGTATATGCATGATAATCCATTTGGAAGCAATATTATAGGAAAAAGGTTCTCTGTGCACATGCACAAGGTCTTTACAGCACAACTATACCTCTATGACACATCTGACAAATTAAGCTCATTGCTCATTAGTGTAAATCTACTTGGGTGGCAGATTGCTTACAGAAGCCAACTAGTACTGTAAGGGCAATGAATGACCCTGACAAAGAGCACTTTTCCTAAATGTATATATGCTGGCCTGCTGCAAGGACAGATGTTACAAATGCCATGATACAATCATATGGGCAGTTATTTGCAACAGGCGCCTGTGAATATTTGTGTCTTTTAAACATACAGCCTTAAATACACTTAGTACACCATCACTTTGTGGCAGACTTTATACAGTAATTGTGTTTCTTTTAAGTCTCCAGACAGACAAATACTCTTTTATGCAGAGCTCAGTAAGAACTACAAGCATTACTCATCCCATCATGTCAAGATTTGTCTGACACCATAAATATGCTCACCGGGAGGGAAAAGAGGATCCCCCTTTACCACAGGTCGGTCAGGTGAACATTAGCTGCAGCCTGGAGGGCACCACTTTTTATATGATGCTATAAAAGGTTAGCTTGTATTGCAGCTTGTGGACATGACATGGCCCTCAGGCAACTAATTAAGTCTCTGTGGAAGTTACAACAACAGGCCCAAACTAAAATTTCATTCTTCCCAGACTTCAGTCAGACTTGTGTGCACTTCAGTGCCTCAAGTCTCCTACTGTCCTCATTTTGCACCATGCTTCTGGGTCGGTGCTTTTCAACCTTTTGGTGCTGAGGCACGCTTTTCCAAAAACAACAGAATTTCAAGGCACACTAAACCAGAGAAAAAGCCATCACATGAACTGCTGAACTTGCTCAAACTTGGGATAGTGAGGTCTTGTGATGTTTTCCAGGTTTGATTATAAGCTAAGTAAGCTTAATTTAAATTAAGTAATTGCTATAAGTTTCTGTGAAAGCCTCCTCAGGGATTTTCTTCATATTTCAGTAAATTCTGAAGGAACTCAGCAGCTCACTCCATGGCATACCAATGCACATTTCCTCACAGAGAGAGCACTGCTCTAGGTTTTGATAGTTTAACTATCTGACAATGACACAGCTGCAAATAACCAAAGACTGGAATAATCTCACCACTGCAGTAGCAACAAAGGTGAAACAGAGTGCAAATACCATTGCAGTGCTAGCTCTTCCACAACTACAAAATAATGATGCTTCCATATGCCACATCATTAGAGGAAAAGATGCTCCAGGGTTAAAATAAATGATTGGCCAGCATAATCATGTCCACACATGTGTTCACATGAGTGGGTGGTGAGTTTAAGCAGATTTTAAAGCCCCAGTTCATAAGTTGTGTTAAATCCCAATACTCACAAAATAGTTGATTCTACATGGTCTATATTCTCTAAAGACTCAATGTAGTTGAGTCCTAATGGTTCCTATGGCAAAATATGGACCATATGTACTCAACTACTTTTAATCTGCAAACTGTGTCGACTTATCTGACCTGATGAGAGCCTGAGTGGCCTGAAACAAATAATAAATTTCCTACCAAATAGAAAAGTGTGTAGTTTTACTTTGCTTTTTTGTGTTGACTCAGCCATTTTGTGACTGCTGGGATGTCACACAAATTGCAGGTTGGGGCATTAAAATGTTAAGAATTACTAATTTGTGATGCTGATAAGCCATAAAAAGAAACTTGCACCACAACTGATATACTGGCCTGTTTGCATCTATAGATTACTGATGATAATCAAATGGTATGATATAACATTATGTCCAAGATATGATATGATACAGCCCATTTTATAATTCACAAGATTCCACACAATCTACTGGCCTGAAAACACTAAGAGAGTAAAGCTTTAACTAAAGCTTCAGCAAGTAAAGCTGCAGCCCAGAATCCAAATAATGGGACAAAGTTTCATGGTCTGCATAGCATTCTGGCGTTTCTGTGCTGATCACTGCTAATGCATGGAGAGAGCCACAGCAAGGTGAAAAGTAATTCTGTATTAAAGCAGGATTTGTGAGCAGGATTTGTGGGTGGTTTCTTCCAGTTCCAACTCAAGGGGAGGAAAGCCAGGCAAACTGAATGACTACACTCTTCGGTAAAAAGGTCTGCTGCCCTGTTTGCTTTGGACAGGCTTCGAAAATAGCCATGACAGATATACAACCCTGCTAACCTTGAAATTACAAGTGGGGGATGTTATGGCAGTAGCAGGAGAAGTTGATACTACATTAACAACAGAGATTATATTTATAAGGTGGCGATCATATCATACCAGGTTATTGTTTTTTGTTCAAACCGATCCAGAGGGAAATCTGTCTTAAACAGAATTCAGCTGTCGTGGTGACCAGTTCACCCTCTTAGGAGAAAATTCACTGAGTCACAAAGAGTTCTGACCAAACCACAGCAATTCATGAAGCTCCTCTTCTACTAAGTCAGCCAGAAGACATCAGTTTACAAGACCTTCTTTTCACTGGCGCCAGTGGATAACTGTAGACCATACTGAAGAGTAATGTCTCGTTTGGTTGTTAGGAGTGTAAGATAAGTCACTTTTCTTTTCATGGGTAATCATTACACCATGCCACGGGGATAAAAATTAAAAACTCACAATCCCCAACTTTACAAACAACTGAGTTCCCAACGAAGGTAATAAACTTGAAGAATAAATGATAATAAACAAAAAAAAATCCTATCAAATGAACCATTTTCAGTAGTGGATTATGTTAGGAAATGCAACTTCTGCCTCACACCACTTGCACAAGTCATGAAGCAAAGCATGGTTTTGGGTTATGTTTGTGTGTTCTTCCTGTAGATCACAGACGGGAAATTCAGAAATGAGCCAATGCGTACTAGCTGGGTTTCACAAGGATCAAACAGACTTGACGGCAAATGTATGAGTCAGACGGCTAATGGAAACATTAGCCATCTAGCATTACAACTTGCGCTCTCCAACAATATGGTCAGAGTTTGAGTATGCACATACAATGTACTGACCAGGAAGAACAAATAAAAAAAGTGGGTCAGTGAAATAAAGGATACAAGACAAGAGGAAAGTAGCTGGAAATTAGATTTCATGCATGGTTTAATTGACATTATTCTACTTAATGTTTGTTTGGTGAGGTCTTCCTCAGGTCAAAACATGATGCAATATTAGGAATGTGTCTTTCTGTTACCTGTCCTTGAAGAAGAAGGTCTCTCCTCGGATCTGTGCCACAGCATCAAAGACAACAGGCTCATTACAGATGTCCATGGGAGTGACAGGACCCTGGGTTGGAGGCAGAGGCTTGTCTGTGGGCACACCTATCAGAGGAGGATTTGCCAAAATGTTAAATCTCTGACACGCTGATTTATAAAATTCATGAATTTTTACTAGCTTCATGATGAGATGAAAACATCATACTGTTTCTAAAATATGAATTTTGCAGTGTTGCACATTGGTGTGCCATGGAGTGAGCTGCCGAGTTCCTTGTGAGTGTGCTAAGCTGCATATTTCTTCAGGGCAGTTTGTATAATACTTTCAAAATCATCAAAGAAGGCAGTACTTTTCAGGTAATGGTAATTTGCAGCTCATTCCATGCCAAAGGTGCATAAAAAAAGAAAGCATAAAGAACAAAAATTAAGTAAAAATTTTTATCTCACCATAGAGCTCCTGGATGCCTTTAATATCATCATTAGAAAGTCTGAAGTCCTTGGTGAAGGTGTAAATAGGGGCCATCAGTGCTCCGGGGTCCTGTGAGTGCTCCAAGCCCAGGGCATGACCAAACTCATGGGCTGCCACCAGGAACAAACTGTAGCCTGGAAACAGTTAGCTAGCTATGAACATGGACAACCTTCACATAGCCAACAGTAGTTCTGTATGATCTCAACATCACATCCAAGGATTATGAATGCTGATTATGATCTTTAAACACTCAGGAAAAAATATATCAGTTTCATAGTTTACATTTGGACAGAATAAACTCTTTATGTTTAATATTTCTTAATCTAATACGGACATTGTTCATTCCAGGACTGGGACATATGTTGTTGTTGTTTTTTTAACTCTGCTTGGAGTACCATATGGGTTGGATTTACATCTGACAACCTACCTGACACCACAGGAAAGTACACTGACTTTTAAATAGTTTTAGATGGCAAGAACTGTTCAAATAAACACTATTATAAATACTAAAGAAATAATAAATACAAGGGGCTCAGGTGAGAACACATCATACCTTGGTCAGGACAGAAGCCCCACTTGCGGTCATCATCATAACTTTTGGTGGTGCCACACCACATCTTGCCATCACTGCGTCCAGAGGAAGTGCAAGCATCATAGGTGTTTCCCAGGAAGGTGAAGGGGAAGACACAGGGGCTTCCCTCTGCGTTGCCTCCCACTGTTGACATGGCTGTAAGGGGCATCAAATGGTCCATCAATGACAGACTAAAAGTCTCCAGTTGGAGGGAACAATGTTTTGAACTCATTGAAAGACCAAAATGTTCCTCAAGAACAATTTGGTTTGCATTGGATTATGAAATGCTGCAAATGATGCTGAAAACAGCATAACTGAAGCACAACATCAGTAACTAATCCACTGGGCACAAATCCAAAAAGCATCCGCCCAAATTGCTAATCTTCTATCTGGCAGGACTGGTTTTGTCCTGTTTCTTTTTTCTTTTTTTTAAAATTATTATTATTCATTTCTTATTCAGCACTAGCTGTCACACGAGGCTTTACAACACAGCTGCATTCCCAGTCAATTAGAACCAGATGAAA